>JAOEHI010049129.1:0-43806 GCA_025447815.1 Percopsis transmontana | reverse complement strand
CACTGTCAGGAAAGATCGTGCTTGTCTGCATGGTAAAACATTGAAACAGATGTCTGTGCAGAGATTTGTTTCCGTAGCTATAGACTACTGTCTATAGCTACTTGGTAGTCTACTTTGGGAAGTATTGCGGGTATTTGTGCTGGTCGTAAACATACATAGTCTACCACGTTTAATTGACACTGAGAGAATTGCGGTTGGACTGTCACGGCTTTATTGTTGGGGCGCGCATGGGACCCTGTTTAACACGTTATATGGCCGTATTTTTGCTGTTACAGTGTCTAATGGGGTCAAGTATTAATTTTCTATAATAACATTGTCAATAGGATGTTAAGAAGTATTAAAATCACAATTTGTGCTTTTATTTTCAATATGTTTACCAGCCCATATTTGTCTTGTTACTCATCTATTTGCAAATAAGGACATTTACAGTTGAAACAACTTACAAACCTATCATAATGATGTGCAAAAGAATTAAACAGATTCTCAATTATCCTTGTGTACTATTGTTTAGTCATGTATTGAAATTAATAAATTGATTCAGTGTAGGCTACAATTTCAGGACCACAGCATTGCTTTATGTTATGAAATATCTATTGGAACAAGACACACTGTTCTACCTCAACAGCGGCTGTCAAGGGGCCCTCAAGCAAGGTACTTAACCCCCTACTGCTCCAGGGAAGCCTCTCAGGGCTGAACAACAGTCTGTGGCTGTTCTGGGATCAGTGGGATATGTGGCGTATGTAAAAGACCCTTCCCTGCAACTACTTCATCAGGCCGTCAGTGTAAAAACGTTCCTGGTGGGGAAATTTGGCTTGCAACATGGCTTGACAAGCAATTGAATGCACATCATTACTCAATACAGAAACATAGCCAACAGAAAATGTCATATTTGAAACACACAGAACAGAAGAAAATAGCAGTGCCTGGGAACTGCAGCTAAATGGCAGAAGATTAGTTTGTTGGCTAAAATTTACGGCACAATGGAAATCCGAACTAGCCTGGTGAGCCTAATCGTGCAAGCTCCAGTCTTTGTCACTTTGCAAGGCTGCGTGGAAACGCTCCATTCAAAACCATTGTGGTAGAGGCGGTAGATGTCAGTCAAGTTTATTAGCAGGCAATTGGACCACCTTCAATCAATCAGAACAAGAACCATGCGACAATTGTCAGCATTAACTAAACTACATAAACAGACGCAGACTCGCCCGGCGCTTCTTTGACCGGGGCCCGGACGGTTTTCTATTGAGTGTTTCCAGACTGTAGAGCAGAGGGAAGTGGGAACTTAGGCAGCACAAGAACAGAAAGGTCTCACGGGCCTACATCGGAGCTCCTTTCGTTTGGAGTTTGGAGTGTATGTTGAAATCCCATGCCACTGTTGGAGCAGAGAATCCAAGTCATGTGTACCATTAACAGTAGACTGCTCCTATACTGTACCTTATGTCTTATTGCTAGCTTTGTTGTCGATGACAACTCACTAATTAGCATCAGCAGCTAACATGGTTGGGTTCTGATTGGGTCTCACTTCAGTTTTATATTCGGCTATAGTGGATTATCTTCGTTGATGTAGTCATCACAGTGGCTAATAGGCAGACTGTACAAACACTGTCACTGGCAGAATTTAATTAATTTGACTGGAATTGTTACTGACTGCTCTTTGAGCGCAAGAGGAACCTGGACAATGGGAGATGTAAAAATCCCAACTTTTTAAGAAAGGAGAATACTATCAGAATCACCTGCCCATGAAGGAAGGAGCACATTTGCAATGCAGAAAGTACAAATATTAAAATGAGAAGTTTTATGCACGCCAGTGACACATTTGAGGCCGCCTTTTCCCCTTGTAATAACACATTAAGTAAAACTCTTTTTTTGTCTAGACATTTTAAAGGGAAAAACCACAGTGAAAACAGTCCTTTAGCTTCCCACCCCTTTGTTAAATCTCCTTGACTCCCACACCGCGCGCCTCCTCCTCCTCCCCTTAAGAAGTAGCCTTTCATCTCTCTTCTTTGTTGCTCTTTCTCCCTCCTCCCGTTTCTCTCCTCAGTTCATTCCTGTGAAGGCTTTGTGTGAGCGTAATAGGTTGTGCATTGATTTCTGCATACACTTCATTGTAATTGGCCGTCATGTATCTGGCTAATCGCGCTGCACGCAAGTCCAGGGGAGCGCGCTTTGCTTGGTAATTGACAGTGATGCTGATTGGTTGAACAATTTGAATAGTTAATTAGCAAATGCATTATGCACGTCTTCAGTTGTAAAATTATTGGGCTCCAGCAGAGTATTTTGGAGATTTTTAAGTAAAAAGCACAGACGGAACCCCTTTCAAACTACTGAGACACAATATTTTAATCACCAGAGGAAGAATTATAATGACTTTCCATTCCTCTCTAACTGATGAAGTGTGGGAATAAACATACACAAGAGGGGAGTGAGACATAAACGGAAAGAAAAGAGACTGTAAACTGTCAGTCCATTCTTAAATCTGTCAATCATCCCATGTTATTTTGAGTCATCAATTCAAATACAGTCTAGCACATGCCAAATGATTCATCAGGTTGAAACTCGTTACCATTTTTTAACTGTAGAAAGGGTTTTGTTTTATAGAAGAGAGCATATTCCTCTAACCTCAGTATTGCTCACCTTTGTTGACAGTATACTGCAGAGAGAAGAAAGGGACTGAGGGGAAATGGTAGCGGGAAATGTCAGCGCACTGAATTCGATCCCGGGGCTTCGTGTTGATATGGCATGTTTCATGAAATGCTGAGTTACTGTGAAAAGCTGGTGTAGCTGTTGAGGTTTAATATATCAATAAAAATAGACTTTGGGTCAAAATAAATTCAAAGCAATTAGGCCTAAAGAAAACATTTCGTTTATCATTCATCTGTGGGTTTTCTTCAAATCGTTTGTTTAATAGATCAGCGATTTCCTCGTTAATAAGGCCTTGAAACTACTAATTAGGCCATAAAGAGGAACACAGTACGTAACTGTACCAGGTATTCCCAATGTGATTAGGCCAGCCAGCTTCTACTGTTTGTGCTGGCCTAATATTGGAACAGCCACAATTTACGTTAGTAATATATGGAATTACAAAGCTGCTTTTTTGGACTGTATTTATTGTAGGGTCTATTAAGCCTGGAGCTGATCTAGGCCTACAACTAAGCTGAACCACTTTCAAACTAAGCAATACTGTGAGAAATTATTTAAAAAATTCAACACAATAAATTACAAAATCTGCATAAAACATAAAACTCAAGTGGGTGGGGTATAGAATGGTTGCAGCCTATGAAAACTATGTGTGTGTTTGTGTGCATGTTTTTGTAAAGCCGGTTTCAAACACGGAGAATCCATACGCAAATGGTCAGGTAAACCTTTAAATAAATCTTTAAAAATGTAACTACACGATGTATAAAGCCAATACACCGTGTAAGCCTTGACCCACTGAATCAGTAGCATATCTTGAGGGTTGTTTTTTTGTTTTATTCCTGCAGGGAGTTGCAGTACAGCAGCCAGTGTTTTCTGTCAACGTACCCAGTGTAAATGTCAGAGAGAAACATCCCTGTCCGCCCTGCTTGGGGGAGGGGGGCATCTAATGAGCACATCTGACAAGACAACAGCAATGTATTTTGCTTATCGCCAAGTTGTTTATTGCTAATCTAATTAGAACATGGCGTCACCTATGGAGTCCAAACCTCACGTAAAGAGCTATGTAACAGCTTTTTTCTTTTTTTCCCCCTGTCTCTGCATTGGTACGAGGTAGAAGGTATTCTTTCTCTCGTTTCTCTCTCTGCTTTTCGGCTTATGCCTCTGTGTGCTTGCCTAGTCTAGCACTTTTGTAATGTAAGTGTGGTCATTTTCTTTTGAGTGTAACCCTTTACCTTGGAGTAATATTTGGGGAAGTTATTACTGTGCTTTAAAGATGTAACTAAAACTTATCCAAAGACTGAAAATACTAGTAGGAGCCTGTGTGTGCGTGTATGTACATACGTACGTATTGTTGGATATCTGGGGGGTATGAGGCAGGAGTTACCTTGTTGCCTGCCAAGTCTGTCTCGATCCGCACCCCTCTCCACCCCACCCCTGAGGTTGGCAGTGCCATCTGCCAGGAACACACACACACACACACACACACACACACACACACAGCATGCATACTCCCACATAATCAGATATTCTCTCTTATATACGTACACTCACGCACGCACGCACACACACACAAGCACCCCATGAACCCAGTACATCTTTCTTCTCGGTTGTAGTTGGCACTGTTATAGATACCTGGCTTTGTGTGTGCGCATGTGTGTTTGTGTGTGTGTTGCTAGGTCTGTAGGCTGAAGTGAAGAAATATTTTCCATAATCTTTACACTTGTTTTTCCAGGTTTGACACAATTATAGCAAGAATGACAAATGTTAAATATCTGACTAGTTGTGGATTATACTGTAAGTGTGCAAGTAAAGGCTGTCAATGAGACTTTCTGCCTGGGCGTTCTGATACAATATTGGACCCTATTAGTGTAAATAAGCTTCATGGTTATAGTTATTTTGTTATTTTGGTACCATACAATTGGAGAGAAGAGGGGGTATAGATGTTCTACATATTGTCTTGAATGTCTCAAACCTTAACAAAGGTGACCTGTCTTTGCTCATTTGTCTAAATGTGTTTAGCTAGTGGAATTCACCTGGCATCACACATCCATAATGTTTTGTACACTCGTGAATATCAAGTTTTTTCAACGTCTTCACCTACCAGTAGACCCCTTTTAAAGACAATATTTATTGTCGGACAAAGTAGGCTAGATAAATTTTAATATTGTTAATGCGTATAATATTTATAAATTGTATTTCATACGTACTGTATATGTTTAATGCCGTAGTCCCTTTAGTTAAATAAACAATTTAAATCATAACACATTATTTTTATTTGTTTTATTTTCATTTGGAATATAAAAGCGAATAAACAAAACAAAATAATTAGAAGGAGGCTGAATCATTTGTTGTGTACACACGACATGACCACTTCTCACTTTGCTCTTAACGTGAGTGAGCTCCATGACATTGTAGCTGTGCTCCATAAAAAGACTGAGGGCCCCTCAGGACTCCAGGCTTTACAACAGCAAGCCGCAGAGCTCCAGTCTTGTCAGGAGGTGAGGGAGCAGCAGTTGGTCTAAAGTAACTGCAAGTTGAGGACACAAATGGCCGACCTCCAGGGAAAACTCAGCCAGGTCCTCAAAGCCAAAGCTCTCCAGACCACAGAGACCAGCCTATTGGCCAAGGTGTCCAACATGAGGACTAAGGCCTCAAAGGCCATGTACGGCCACCCGAACTGAGCTGAGCAGGAGCTTTCTAAAGACCTGGCAGTCAGAGAAGAATAAGGGAAAGTTCTTCCGGTCCCCGTCACCAAACCTACAACCACCCACCCCACACCACTGTATATCCACTGTCTGTGTAGTTCTGCCCCTCCTACCCACGAGGGGGCAGTTACGTGGCCACCCGCTGCCTTAGTGATGCTGGGTTTTAACCTTTGTGTACACGTAAATTAAAGTCTGACGTTGTCACAAGTCTCATCTGCTCTGATGAAATAAAACCAAAATCAAGGTCTTTCCTTTTGATTGCGGTGGGTTTTGTTGTCTGTGTTCAGTTAGTACTAATGTATTTAGATTTACAGTAAATTTAATTATATTTCCCCAGAATGCTCTACAAATCTGCAGCAACATACTGTACATAGTTCTACAGTAATATGCTGGTAAAAATACAATAATCACGCTGTTATAAAAACCAACAGAAATAATTTACACTGTAACGTTAATGCCTGCTAAATATATTCAGCACTATGCTAAATATAAAAATGGCTGCATAAACACATATTTCTCTGACCTTATGCTAGAATTGCCAGGATGTTGGACAGCAGATATAGAGACAGGATGAGATTGGCAGACAGTACTGTTTCCAATTAGGACGCTTTGGTCTTATCAGCCAATCAAACAGTTCTTCCAATTAGGCCCAGCATGATCCTGTGATCTGGTTGGCTGGTCATGTGTCTGTGAGTGTGTGTCTCACTGTGTGTGTGTAGACAAGCCTGCAAGGCAATGCTGCATTTAAAATCAGACCAAGTGAATGGAGTTCTATATGAACTCAGATGATACAAAACACATACACACAGGGCTAATGACGTAGCATTTCTACCCAAGACCAATTTACTGTCATGTTTCAAAAGGTCATCTCTTACATGGAAGGCTGTCTGTGACAAATGATATTATTCATACCAAGATGGAGAGAAAGAAACATTGAGAGAGAGAGAAAGGACAAGGGGAAAGACGAGGAAACGGTTGGCAGAGAAAATACAGAAGAATGAGAAGAGAGGTTTGTGTGTGTATGTGAGAGAGAAAGAGAGAGAGAGAGAGCTAGGGTAATTGACTTGTAGAGTAAACAGGACTCCTGGTGACATTTGCTAACACTAATGGTACCCATGTTAAAGAACAGGGCTATCGCTTATGACATGAGCTTGCCATGTCATTCTTGCATAAAATGTATTTTTCATTTATTTGTGACATTTTCATATCGTCATATCGTCAGTGTTTAAAACATTGCAGAGACGTTTAAATAAGCAACCGCAAATATTAGCAGTATACACCACTGACTTCTGCTCATTTGAAAAGCTTGCTTAAAAACTATACTTCAACACAAATAAAATGAGTTGTGAGCAAAATAGCTGCCACAACGTCTCATTTGAGAAAAGACAAATTATTTTTTATCTTTTATTCATCTTTTTTTCTGTAGCTTACCCAGCATAAAATACAAGTGTTAAAAGTATTTTTGCTTCATTAAACAGCTTATGTACAATTACTAAGATTTGTAATTATACACATTAGGGACTTTTAACACAAATTATTTTTTATCTTTTATTCATCTTTTTGTTTCTGTACCTTACCCAGCGTAAAAAAACAAGTATAAAAAGTCGTTTTGCTTCATTAAACAGCTTATGTACAATTACTAAGATTTGTAATTATACACATTAGGGACTTTTTACCGCCTCATATTTTCCCTGAAAGAGATAATTCACTTCCCCATAGACTGTGTGTGTATGAGTGTGTGTGTCGAGGGGGGAGGATGGGAGGGGGAGGGGAGGGGGTGGTGGGGGGGACTTGAAGAGCCACAGGGATTTGTAGCTAAATGTTTTGGGATTTGGGAATGACTGTACTTCATACTATTTAGATTTCACTCATACAAGGAAAGGTTTTCAATATACATGTAATAAATACAGTATAATATCTCACTAACAATCTATTGTTAATGCTCTACGTGTTAATACTTTTTTATAATGAATAATATAAATATGTTATTAAATAATTATACTTTTAATACTACTCCTTCTTCTACATACCCAAACTGACATTTTGTCATACAATTAGTTTTCTAATGGCAACTGACAATTCTCAGCATTGAAAGATCTTTCCAATTAATAAAACAAACAAAAACTATAAATATACATAAACATTATTTTCTAGTGACTAATGTTGTGAGCTTCACTTGATCAAGTCTGTCTGTTTGCTCTGTCTTTCCTCCTCTCTTTCAAGCCACTGTTTCATCTCCCTCTCTCTCTCTCTCAGTCTTGCCCTCCTATACAACTTCAATGCCACAACTCCACTCATTCTCAATTACAGTAGTCCTCTCTCTCTCTCTCTCTCTCTCTCTCTCTCTCTCTGCTTTCCTTCATCCAGCTCCCGCTCGCTTTCTTTTTCTGTTAACCTTTTACCTTCTGCCTCATCACTCTTCCTTTTCTATTCTCTCTCTCTCTCTCTCTCTCTCTCTCTCTCTCTCTCTCTCTCTCTCTGTCACTCCTGTCGTCCTTCAGAGCTCTCTAATACATCTGTTATCAACTGGTCGTATAATTAACGTGTCCTCTGCCCGTCTCTTTCTCCTCCATTACTCCCCCGCAGCCTCTCCCCTTTTAATTCAGACTCTCTCTCTCTCTCTCTTTCCCCCCCTCTCTCCTGTCTTTTATGGACAGGTGAATTTCAGGCCTCTCAGCCCTGTGGCCAACAGAGAACATTTGTCTGCCTGAAAGCCAGAAAAACGCATAGATCCATTTTCCGTATGCGTGCGCGTGCGTGCGTACTCTGTGTGTGTGTGTGTGCGCACGCACTCATACCCGTTCATTCCTTCCTAAAGTGACATATGGGGTCCCCAAGGGGTCCTTGAAATGGCCCCAGGGGGTCTTGTGCTTAAATGAAAGATAATTTAATCTTTTAACATCATGTACTAATGGTAGTACAATGAGAAGATGAAGAGGGATTTCTACATTGATTATAGGTTTTAAAAAGTCCACGATTATCCCCTTAGGTGTAATATGAGCAGATGTGGTGATTATTTTCTCAGTCTCATAACCAAGAACAGGGTTTTAGATTGGGATTAGACAGGGTGACATTTCACTGACACCATTACAGTAGTTTCAATTTCATTGTGTGACAGACTAGGAGGTAATACTATAGAGGGATTATTATTATTATTTATTTATTATCTTAGACAGTAAACAATAAATTCAATTTTGATGAGGGGTCAATAGATGATCTTTATTTTATCTTTGAAAACCTTTTCAAAACATTGAGAAAGGCATTATAAAAGCTTTTTCCTCCTTGGGGCGTGAAGTTGTCTCCTACAGTGTACCAACTCCTACAATGAGGTGTATTGTGTATAATAGCCTGAAATCCTTCATTACAATGAGCATATAGAAAAAAACGTGTGTTGAGCCTCATTAGCCTATAGATTGATAGCATCAGTCTACATGCTGTAAGCCTTTAGTTCGCCCTTACAGCTAGCCGAGAAAATGGCTAACTGGGCACACAATCAATACACTAAGTGTGTGTGTGTGTGTGTGTGTGTAAGTCCCTTGCATATCCTAAGCCTGTTTACGCAGGCTTTAATCTGAAAACTAGCGCAGACACACGCAGGCTCTCTAAATGCGTATCGATCTTGCAGTGTGGTCTGACGGTTTGTTGTGTTTGGTTTCATTAGGCACAGCTCAGGCACATTATGCTTGAGAAAATCTCACCGTATGATTTATCTGTGTGAGTGGGGCGTTAGGTACGGGCAGTCAGACACCACGCATGCAGGTAAGCGTGTTAAAGCGCCCTGGTTTCTGCTTTCTGATGAAATGTAGTATCTTGCTAACGCTAGAGTAAAACGTGTGAGGATATTTCTAATCTCTTCAGGCTTCAGGTGTTTTTACCAGCCCTTTGCGTGCATGCTCACACACACTCGCACGCACGCACACACACACACACACACACACACCTAATAGACCAAGGGACACACTATCTATCTATCGATATATATATTTCTCTATCCATCTCTTTTTTATCCTTTTCTTCCTGTTCTTTCTATCTTTTATCTCTTTAACAGTGTCAATGACAAGGAAGTATACGCCATCACTCAAATGTATTGTAAACCTCCACACCTTGAGCATCATTATCTATCATAGTGCAAAGTTACAAGTGTCTATCCTGTTGCCACTCGAGGGAAAATGAAAAGGGAAAACAGCAGCAGTTGAATACTAATGCAGAATAATAATGTGCTAAAGGTAAAACGCTGGCACAAACAATAGGCTTTCGGGCCCTGAGGGGCTCCAACCTTTAAAGACGCAAATAAAGAATTCAGGTCAAGTTGTTAATGTTACTGTAAATAACAACAGCCACACCAACCCTGACACACGCACTCTCCCACACACACAAACACATTATTCTCTTCTCTAAATTGTTCTCTTCCCCTATCTCTCTTTCTCTCTCTCTTTCTATCTATCTATCTCTCTATCTCTGTCTCTCTCTCTCTGTTGCCCCACGTCTGTCCTTTGTGTATAATTACCATGCCATCAAAGTTCTCCCCAGGCTTCATTGTTTTGGTTTCATGGGAATTTGTAATATTTCATCATTCATTTTAGAATAATGCGTCTTTGTTATTTTAGTCAAAGATAATGTTCTACAGTCTTTCGGAGGAGATCAAAAGGAGATCTCTTTAATGATGTGCTCGGACATTCTCAGACTTTGATTGTTATGATGTACGCATATAATCATATTTTTGCCTAGTTGTGGATTTTGTTTTACTAAGCTGTGGCAGTTATTATTGGTCTGTTTTATTAAATGAACTCTAGTCAACCTTTAAGGCTGGTGTTGTGAAGGGTGACGTTTTGATTCAACTTGCGCTAAGGGGGACTGTGGTTGGCTAACCTCAATGCAGTAGAACTTTTTTTAGTTTCTCCTGCAGTATTGTACCTCAACTGTGAATTAATATCATCCACTGGGGCAATATATACCATATTTAGAAAATAGTAAATTAGGTATAACGTCAAAATGAATTCAGCTCCATAAACACTTAAACAAAGCCAGTGTGTACCTTTAGAAGCCAACATAATGTGCATTATTTCAAATTTTGAAGTTAACCTAGGCTGTATCATATTGCTTAATGATCAATAAATTCATTGAGTGACACACAAAATGCAGCAACAGGAATGTTTGTGTTTATTTATGCTAGCATATAATACATATAGTATAATCACATACTGTACTGTAGTCACATATGGCTTATACTGTAGAATACATATAGTAACATATACAGTACTGTAGTTCTATGTAGCCTGTTCTGGCAGCCAACCAGACATTAGCCCAGGCCAACTGTGGCTCTTTAATGCTCTCTCATGACTAGCTGACCTGCCCTTCACCTGTGCTAGCCTGTGGAGCCACCGAGTCAATGTGGGTCGCTGTGCAACACAGCACCCAGCATGAGCCATCTTGTGCCCAGGAGGAGATAACTAGTGGAAACTGATTCCGGGTGCTGTGTGGCACGTTTGGCTCAGCAGACTGGCAGAACACGGGCTCCTTGTCTGTCTGAATGTGCTGAAGAACAAAGGAAGAGACTAGAAGACACGTCCCCGTTGTAGCAGCAGGTACCTGGGCGGCCATGTAAGGAGAAGTGACCTAGAAAACAATGCGTGCCCTGTCAGGTCTGGTCTCCTGGCCCCCGCTCAAACACTTAAACTGAGTCATGGAAGGGAGAAAGGGAGGGAAGGAAAAAAGAATCATTTTTCTTTTGTTTTCTTTCCAGAGGCACCTCAACTGATGAATATTTTGATAGTGTAAAAACTGACCTGTTTTCTCCCCAGATCATATTCATCTCCATAGAAATATTTTTGGCATTTCTTGTGGGGGGAAACAGACGATTTTTCCCTTGCATATCTCCGAAAGAAGCAGGCGGTTTTTTTCTTCTTATCTCCAAAATAAACTTCTCAGCTGTGGTCTCATTTTTAACAAGTGTGACGACTAAGGTGGGATTTCTCACATAACGAATTGTCACACTGCTTAATAGTTCTTTTATAAAAATGGACCAGTTATTAAGGTCCCACCGTTACCATATACTAACTAGGCTACCATGTGCTAGACTACAGTTTAACCACAACCACAAAATGCTGTAACATTTGTGTATTTCCTGTGCATTTCAAAATTATCTTTAAATATACAGTAATGTCGTCATAGAAATGATAGCTACTATATATTATGTATATTTACAGCTTTCAATTAACTCTTTTTGAGTTCCATTCTTATTGTAGAGACATAATTTAATGTGGATAACATTGACTCTAGGTAAAAGTACTGTACATGTAAACAGTACATGAAATACTGTATATAATTGATGTATCGTATTCACTGAGGCTAGAATAGAAAACTACATCACGATATGAAAAGGAATAAGGGTTTAAAGTCAAGTGTGTTTTATATTCTGTGCTCATAGTTCAACTGCCTGGGTGCCTCACATTTCAAGAGGCAAACCAGGTACGTCAGCCAGGTGTCAGACTGAAAATAAAACACTTAGATATGTACTGATTTAGCTATCATCAGGGCCGTAGCCAGGGTTTGAAAAGTAGTGAGGTCTGGGGAGGGGGTGATCAGTCGAGGGGTTCGGTTTCTAAACAAACAGTTGGCCTACTAAGTTACATTAATTGATACAATCTCCTAAAGCTGTTTATTAATCAATGTCGTTGTGTGATACTGTAACCTAATAGGCCTAAAATGAAAGAAATAGCCTAGCCTTTATCATGGCCAGAGTACGCATATTTAACAATTGACTTTACTCCAGACGCTGTACCAGGTTATTCTCATAGCTGGCTACGGGCATGGCTATCATGCTAACCAATGTTAATGGTCGTTTTGTTAGAATAGAATAGAGAATTGTGTCAGTTAGTGCTTTTACATTGTGTTTGGACCTTTTTAGCTAGCAAGGTTTGTCGCAAATGATGAGCAATGAATGTTGGACAATGCAAAACAGGCCCTTCTCCAAGAACCATAATTATAATACTTGTTTACATAGTTATTATGGTGGAAATTACACACACACAAGTTTAAGTAAGAGTGTGAATGAATTATATTATCATGGTTTAGTATTCTACAGCATAGAGACAGTTAAGGTGTGAAAAGCATGAACCGAGTCTCCACCTAACATGATCTGGGTTCAAAACAAAAAATGTCTCAACAGGATCCGTCCCATGCCCTCCCAGGAGCCAGGCTGGTTTTCTGTTTGACTTAAATGAAGCACTTCTTGCCCTTGTTGACTGAATCACTTTCTAGTGTCTGGTGAAGATATACTGTATACTGTATACATATTATATGTATATATTTTTTAATTAAAAAATTGATTTGCATTTAATACAAATATTATAATATTATACAAAATAATACAATAATAATATATAAGCAAATCAAAATAATAAAAGATATTTCAACCCTTAATGGGTCCTGGCCCCCACTTTGAAAACCGCAGCCTAATTTGAAGGTCTGTGCTGTAAAAATGCAAGGCACACAGCCAGGACCACACAATTTGGAGACAAGGCGCTCAGTCCCGGGGAAAATTAAAAAAAAACGAACCTGCTAAATTATTCTGCACAAACTGCTGCTGGGTTTTGACTGAAAAACAATCCTAGGATGATAACTGGCTGGGGCGCAAGTCAAGCTGCCAAGTCCCCACAACTGAAGGAAGCTACTGTGTGTGTTTTTGGCTTATGCTTTAACGCCCCAGCAATGTGTGCATCCTTTACAGCCAGGACCAATGGCTGGAAGTAGAGTCTCTGTGGTATATAGACACCAAGCAGATGTTAACCCTCCGAGTGCCGCGGCTGGATAATTGGCTGGAAAAGCCTTTGTCTCAGCGAGGGAGACAGAACCCCATAGAGAGAAAACAGAGAGAGAGAGAAAACAGAGAGAGGGAAAGCAGAAAGAGAAAGCAGAGAGAGAAAGCAGAGAGAGAACGCAGAGAGAGAGAGAGTGTATGTGAACGAAGTCAGTGTGTAGGCATGTTTGTGGCGCCTCTGTGCGTGTGTGTCCGTGCGTGTGTACACACACGTGTCCTTGGGGGTCTCTCTCCCTCTCTCTTTTTCTCTCTCCTCTCTCTCTCTCTCTCTCTCTCTCTCAGCTTGTTACCATAGCAACATTGGCGAAGACGAGGTAATGCTGCCAGCGTCCCAAAAATTGTATTATCTTTTTTTTAAAGCACACACACACACACGCTAGTTCGTTCTCACACACATACAAACTGGCAGGCACTAGCGCGCACGCGTGTATGTGTGCGTGCGTTTGTGTCCAGCGCAGCTTGTTCATGCTGGCAGGCGAATACACACAGAGACAGACAGAGAGAGAGAGAGAGAGAGAGAGAGAGAGGAGTAGGAGAAAGGGATTGAGGACAGTAGACCGGAGAACAGAGGAAGGGGAGGAGGAGGAAGCCTCTGCAGAGGAGAGGAGAGGAGAGGGGAATAGAGGAGAGAGGGGGTCATGCTGGAACAGCAGGAGAGTTTATTTATGCCACTCACTGTGGATAATTGGTTTTCTCTCATTCACCCTTTCCTCCTGTTGTCAGTAGTTGTCAGCTATTACACAACAGGTAGCTTTTGGCGGCGCGGTGACTCGGTGCACGTTTGTCTCACAGAGCCGGGGCTCAGGGTCCGCTAGGCTAATTGGAGACTCTCAACTGCCCATAGGCCTACTGTACTGTAGGTGTGAATGGTGTGTGGGCAATGGCGTCTCATTCAGGTCCAGTAGATAGATGTAAATAATGTAGCATGGTATTATGGGGCCTGATGTAATATGGATGGGTACATGACATGTAAAACCATTTGAGAACAGTTAACATCATGTATTACGGCATAACCAGAGACGATGTAATCAAACGCAAAGTATCGCAAAGCAATGTCTCGCATTGCTGTGTATCGTAACGTACTGCAACATATAGCATTGCAGTGTATCACATGGGAACGTATCGCAAAATATTGCATCGCAAAATATTTCAATATATTAATATTGAAATATTGTATTGCAAAACATCGTATCGCAGCGTAGTGCATTACACTATAGCATATCCAACCTCCTGTGCTGAAAAATTTATCCAACGCGGAAGTGCCAACATCTGCAGTTCCTCGAATGGCCACTTGAGGCTGGCTCCAAAAGCGAGTCAATCCCCATAGACCCCCCATGTTAAAATGTCAATTTACAGCAGAAATAAACGTGTTTACAGCCTGGTACAAAAAAAAAACAGTTTTGGTCTCTATTGTCTCTACAGTTCATGACAACAGTACGGTGGTGAATTTTTATATAACTCATCAGTTGAAATTATATTAAGCCATACATTTATCCATCCATTTATAAATAGCCAGGAGTTAGGCAGATGTTGACGGCCAGAACCAGCACACTTCAAATTCATTCTTCAGAAAACCTATGGGTGACGTCACAGAGGGTTTGTCCACCTATTCATACAGTCTATGAGCATATCGCAGCATATTGTATGACAACATATCACCTTGCAGTGTATTGCATTGCAGTATCACTACTTAATATAATGCTAACTATCATAATGTATAACATTATGTAACAATGCCGCAATCATAGTCATCGCATGATATTAGCCCATTTATATTAGACACAAGTAGTAGGCTTAAATGGGAGTAATTTATCATTTGAGTTTTGCGGTGCTCTCTAGTGTACACTTATGTGTATGTAGTGGTACTTTGTGATGAACTTTAATCAAATTCTTGAACATTTCTTGGACTTTGGCTAGTTTCGCCAATGCAAGCACAACGTATAGCTAATATTAGCTAACAGAAGGAAAAAAAAAGCGTAGTGCTGGTTTTGATGGAGCCAGCCAAACCAAGTGCCTCTCATATTCAACAAATGGTGCAAAAGACTTTTATAGGATCCAACAGCCGATTCCAGCGGCATTGACAAGCGTGTGACACCAGAGATAATGTCTGAGATCATAAGCGTTGTAATAGGGGTGATTTCATTAGTAAAGCCGTTTTGTTCTCAATGACAGGTCCCATTAACACTTAAACAACCTGAACACAGCATTCTCCATGGCAATTAACAGCTGTGTGCTAACGCTCTTACACGCACACGCATAGACACACATACACAACAACGTATTAATACAAGCATGCACGGCAATATAAATTGAAGATTTTAACACACATGGATTATAAAATGCAGGTACTCAAAAATGTAATACATTTATATCTAAACATATTCATATCAATAGGTTAACAACAGAGAGACGGAAGGGAAAGGAAGTGCACGCAAATACAGTATTAACACCCTTACCCACAACTACACCATGTCTGTATCTTTTTAAGGACGTTTGTTTTTGTAATCTAGACCTTTATTAAAAACAAACAACGGTCACTGAGTTATTTTCTGCATATCACTAGTGATGGCTTCAGGATATAAAACCTGGTGTAAACACACGTGAATACGTGCGCATGCTCACACACGCACACACACACACGCACGCAGGTCGTGTTGCTGTGAACAGTGGGGTTGGTCTTTAATCTCTCTTTGTCTCTTGCAGCCCTCATGATAAACTGCCTGTCTGACATTGTTTTCTTATCGCTGTGTGTGTGTGTGTGTGTGTGTGTGTGTGTGTGTGCGTGCATGCGTGTGTATGTGTGTGTGTGTGCACAGTTGCATGTATGTTTCTAAGAAGAGAGAATGAAGGTGTATGTGTGTGTGTGTGTGTGTGTGTGTGTTTGTGTCTTCAGTGTTTGGGTTCAATAAATTCTGAGGCGCCTGGGTTCTCTCTCTCTCTCTCTCTCTCTCTCTCTCCCCGGTATTTTACTGTCTTTATTGCTCACATTTTTATTCCTTTGCTGCCCTATTGCCTTTACCCTCTCCTTCTGTCTGCCTTTTCTTTCCCTCCTCTCTCCCCTTATTCTCTCTATGGAGAGCTCTATGGAGCTCACATGACTTGACAGAATACAGGCTGTAGGTGTTGACTTATTAAATTAATTAACAAATTAACCAAGTGCTAATTCCATCTCATCATTAATAAGCTAACAGCCAGGAGATGAATTATGGATGAGGGTGTTTGTATGTTTGCTTTTGTGTGTGTGCGTGTGTCTGATTTTGGGTGAAAGCTGGGCGCCTAGGTGCAACGACTAGGGAGTGCGTAGAGTGCTGGTGCAGGAAGCAGACAGAGATCAGTTCCATCAGAAGAGCGTTGGCGCTCTTATGTTTAATATCCACTTTCTGACAGAGTTTTAACTGAGATGGGCGACAAAGCTCCACAGAGCGTGTGCATGGAGACTGTCACCGACAACCCCCCATCAGCTAATATAGACTAGGAGAGTGCGGTGATGGGGGGGTGAGCGGCAGGTGTGGAGCTGGGGTAGCAGAGGGGGCCAGGCTGAGCCAGGGGACCGGGGGCCCACCGACCTGAGGAGAGACATGGATTGTTGGCGAGATCCGGCTGTATTCCACGGGCTAGGCTAATGTGTACGATACCTCGTTTACCCTCCGGAGGACCTTCAACCGCCCCCACGCACCGGGGCGCCAACTTACGGCAGGGCAGGCGGAATGGGTGGTCCCTTGTTCCCCATCCAGACAGGGTCTCCCGGGCGGGAGGCGGGAGCCCCGGACGCAGCTTCTGCCCCGGGCGCCCGAAAGGCAGGGGACGATTGCGGCCAGGCAATGCGTCCCTCTCTCACGGGCGTCGCCGCGTAGATCTTCCCCCGGCGGGCCCCCTTTGAGACCAGACCTTCTGCGCGTCTTCCTCCTCCCGTGGACTCCAGAAGGAGGTTGCAGAACGTGGTCGCGGCGGAGAGGGACGCTCCAGTGCGCCCCAAGGCCCGAGCTCACGCCGGCCAGCTGACGCTCCACAAGGTGCCTCCTCCGTGGTGCCGACGGGAGGCGGAGGAGCGACGGCGCCGTTCCTCCGCAGCCCTCATTAGCAAGGCCGGTGATTCTGTAACGACTGTAGGGAGTGCGTAGAGTGCGGGTGGAGGAAGCGCAGACAGAGATCTGTTCCGTCAGAAGAGCGTTGGCGCTCGTACGATTAATATCCACTTTCAAATTTCAAGTTTCAATAGAGAACCCTCCAGCTAATATAGACTAGGAGAGTGCGGTGATGAGGGGGTGAGCGGCAGGTGTGGAGCTGGGTGGATGGACGGTCGCCGGCCGGTGGTTTAATACACCGGTGAGCTCAAGCGGAGGGCCAGAGCCACTTCCAGTTTTTACATTAGATAAGACTTACTGTATCTTATTAAGCTGGCTAATCAGGAAATAATCACTAATGGGCAGTCGATGGATAGTTTTCACACCTTCATTGATGTTATTACGTCAGCGATCGGTTTAAAACAGCACTGACAGACATATTGTTGTAGCACTATAATTTGCAGTGAAATATTGATGACACATTTTAAGGCAAGGAAAAAAAATGAGAATGTTGACATTGATTTTTTAGTGTTTCTAGTGTAGTGTTTCATTTCACGCATTCCCACTTCCAGTTTGACATCTTTTTTAGCCTTGCAGATTAACACTCCTGTGTTGTGTGGAAAAGAGATAGCAAAATCGGATTCTCTCTGGGAGATACCAAACGCAGATTAACATATATCTTCACATTTTGTTGTGTTACTATTTGTTACTATGGCACTGCGCTGTAGTACTCGGTTGTGGTGCTGTTTTTGTTTCTTTGTCACATGAAGTATCCTGCCTCAGTGCTGACCTGAGTTGGTTTTTGCCAAGCACATTACAAAGTGCTCACATTATTGGGTAGCCACATATTTCACTTTCTGACTTAATTTAATAATTCTACAATTACACAACATAATTAACTCTATGAATTAATTGTATTCAACGTAAACATGTTGTAATAAATATATCCCATTACAGAGAAAAACACATAAAGTTAATGTGTATATTTCTGTAAGGGGATATTTATTACTGGTAATAGGCCAGTTATTGGTAGATTAGATTAGATTAGATACATTTTATTGTCATTAATTTCTATACAATTCCTTGCATACAACTGAACAAAATGTCATTTTGGTGCAACATGAAATAACAGTAAACATAACTTCTTTAAAACTTCAAATAAAAGCCTGAGCTTTTTTCAATCACTGAACTGACCCGGCCTAGGAGTCTATATGGAACAGGCCTTTAATTAATTAATTACTTTTGGCCAAAACTCTTGCTCACCAAAGATTGGAAATAATATCAAACTGATTATTTAAACCAGTATGAATATTACTTAAAATTAGATACAATAGTCACAACTTGGATTCATTTTTATGAAAAACCGTTTTGATTATTTTGATCAATGGACCCTTACAGACTAAAGGAATATAAATAATCAAGGAATGGACACATATTCAGAATTTATGACCGTTTCAAAGGTAGGGAGTCAAAACTCTCCTGTTTACCATGCTGGTAAATCTAAATTATATTATTGTGGTGCTCATGGTTTCCGTAAAATGAACTAAACGACTTGTGGAGAATCTGATGATGATGTTAGATTAAACATGTATATTTGTATGTGCAACCTAAACATCTTAGAACTAGCTCTATACATCCAAATAACTTCTATAAAAACCAGACCAGGTGTCTAATTGAGACAGGCGTTAATTTGGGAAAGCATGTAGCCACACCAGGCCAGTAAAAGTGACCTGTGATGGTGATGATAATTCGTAGTAGCCTATAGCCTTTTAATAGTGGTAGTAGTTGTAGTAGTAGTAGCAGCTTATGTAGCAGTTAAAAGCTCATACTGTAGCTATCTCCCAAAATAGCTTGTTAGCACACCTGCGGTATCCGCAGCGTTAGCTGTAGCTTAACTAAGTTATTTAAAACAGTGATACATTTGAAGAGGCCACATCCTTTAACATCATAGTAAAGTGGGGTTGTAAAGGCCTGCCTGTTCCATGGGGGCTAGCGGTAATTCTTGCAACATCACGGGCCGTGTACAGGGGGGCTGTGGTGTGAGAACAATAACTTGAGTCGGCGGCCTCTCTGTTTGTTCGAGACAATGAATCTACTCAACGCTGTTTGCACTCAGATATGGGCCCGTTTTCACTGTGTCACACAAGCACTTCAACGTCGAAACCCTCCTTATCTCCTTTACTATTCATCTCTACCTCTCTCTGCCTCGTTCTCTCTCTTTCCCGGGGGGCCCTCAAACCATTATGTGAGAGTGCTTACAACATGGTGCAGCCAAATACATTAGCACGTACACACAGAGAGACACGCACAATGTCAGACATATCTTGCTGCTGTTGAAATAGTATTTTGTCATGGGGAGAGGGGGGTAAAGATGGTGACCAACCCCGGATTTCCACCGCCCATAGATCTACAACGTCGCGTCTATGACCTTTTTGTTCCATCCTCTACACAGCCTAATACCCCACTGGTAGCGTTTCAGAAGCGGAGCGTCTTGTTTTGATTTTCCTTGATTGGTGATTGGGTGGTGGGAAAAACTAAAAAATATTCATGAGGAAAGCACTAGGCCTACCTGATGCTCTCTGGTGCTACAGATTAGCATCTTACACAACTAGTTTGGTTTATACAATTTATTTAAAAGGCACTACAAGGAGATTTTAGAAAACACATGCATCTAAAACAATTATAAAGATTCCAGGACAGCTCCGTTTTTGCGTGACGACATTACAAGATAAGTATTCACAGACACGCTAGGTACATAAGCGTCTAAAGCACAATGGTATCGTAAGACAAATAGTCCTAAATAGTCCAGCGTGATTATAGTCCAAACTCACAAAAGTTGTGAGAAGCACTCTCGGCCGTATGCGCTGGGTGAGCAGTTTTTGTTGAAATTAATGATGGCCATTTTGATCTGTCTTATCCAGTTGTTATAATACATCCATGCTCGTCACCTTAGTCGAGGTAGCACTTGACAAAACAATGTGGCCCATGGGAAATAGTAGTCTCTACTCTGGGAAACAAAAGTAGAGACTAGCTTCCGATAAACTCATTGTAGTGTAGACAAATTAAAACTGTCCATGCAATAGCCTACATTTTTCATAGATCACCAGTTGATTGTGACATAAGGAGAATCTCAGCAGAAAAGCAAATAATTAAGTACACCAGAGCTCTTTCATTATGTTTCATTATAATCCAATCTGTTGTACGACGCAGACACAAACCACAAAAGAGGAGAGTCTCCTAGCTCTGTGTCTAAGTTTATTTATCTGTCCATCACCATAAAATATATGCATTTGCGTGAAGTGAGGGAAAACAAAGCGGTGAGATAACAGCTGAAGGCTGCGTGTCTCATATTAAGGCTACTACTACACTAACACAAACCAGTGTATTTTCGCCCATTCTTATTGATATCCAACACATACGCAAACACGCAGAGAGAAATAAAAAGCTTTTTTTTTCATATCCGTCTTTTTGTTAACCTGCAACTCTATTCGGTCGGATCGGTCGATCCAGGAACGCCTGCCGATGTTTCTGTGATGTGTCGCGCCGTCTGAACGAACGAACGCACACACCCGTCCGCGTGTGTGCTTTCGCGCGTGCGTGCGTGCTTACGAGACTGACACTTCAAACAAAGCTTTTGTCTGCTGCCTGACAGCTACTCCTCTCCTCTTTTCCGTCTCCTCCTCTCCTCGCTTTTCTCCTCCTCTCATTATCCCTCCTCACTTCTCCATGTCATTCCCACACACTTGTCGTCTTTTGCCTTCCTCCTGCCTCCCGCTCTTCCTTGCACACACACACACACACACACACACACACACACACACACACACACACACACACACACACACACACACACACACAACCACAAGTACACTATAAATGTATTCCAAAGATCTGCGGCTAATAGAACTCCATGGTTAAATACAGGTCAAGTAAAATCAGGCTTGAAATAAAGAAGGGAATTATAAAAAGCTTTTTAACGAGTGCATCACTTGAACCAAGGACTTGCTAATGAGCAGTGCTGCCTATCTGCAGGAAATGAATTCATAAAAAGATATTTTTAAAAATCAGTTTTCATTGCTTAGTTGGAGTAGTGCCACTTATAAATTTTACTCTAATCTGTGAAAAGAAAATTAAAAATCCAATCATTGCTGGCTGTTGTGAAGATCTAACAAGCAACATTAACAGTGAATGGACATTATGTGTTTTACATTATGGTATGGCACCAATTGTTGATGGAGTAAGCATTTTATTTATTACAATGCACTTCATTTGGTACTTTAAGTTAGTCTACAATTTAATGTTTACATTGTAAAGATGGACTCAGACATTTACTGAATATTCAAATGTGGTGTTTTTATTTATTTATTTATTTATTGTCTTTCTTTCTTTCTTTTTTGATTGAACTTTACAAGTTTAGGTGAACAGTTATTTATTTATTTATTTATTGTTTAATTATTTATTTATTAATTAGCAGGCTGTGCTATTTTTCCAAGCTCCCGGTGCCAGCACACTCCTCTACATTTGGAGACTAGCCGCCCTCTATAGAACAGCTTGGAGATAAGATGCCTTGCTTAAGGGCACCTTGGCAGTAATTGGCAGAAATCGGAAGTCTAACTCATTCAATTTTGCAATCCTGATTCTCCCAGAGAGTGGGGCTTGTGTGTGAGAAATTGTACGTCTCATTATGTGTGTGCTTGTGCACGTACTTTTGTATGTTTTGAGTGTGTGTGTGTGTGTGTTTGTGTTTAGTTATCAGGGGAGTGCAGCATTGCTTTGCTGAGATTAAATTCCCAGAGCTTACTTTGGCTATCAGCATTACCTCAGGAAACACACACACACGCGCGCCCGCGCGCACACACACACACACACACACACACACACACACACGCACACACACACACACACACGCACACGCACACACACACACAGGAGGAAAGGAGAATGGTAAGAAATTAAAGAAACTGCCTCCACTACATTTTCATTCACAGAAAACATCAACAGTATATGCTTACTACTGATATAAACATATAAATATTTCATATTTCACTGCTTTCCTTTACTATCTAGATGGTTGTGTCCATCCATGTGTTAATCCATTCATTACTTCATATTCCCTCTTTCCTTCCTGCCCTCATTCCTTTCCCTGTAGAGTGAAGAGACTAGTTGGATAAAATTGGATTTGTTCTGGGCAAGTACTTATTTTAGAAGGGATAAGAGCATTATCCCATCTAAAAGACGAACGACGTTCAAAATCTGTTTTAAGAAGTTTTTGAACGTTTAGAAATTTTCAGACATTTCAGTCAATATTTGTGTACATTAATAACTTTCTCCCAAACCTCTCACCCTAACCCACAAACCAGAAGCTAAACATCCCAACACATGATTTCATCAACAGACAAAAACCTGGGGCTTTTCCTCTGCCAGTAAATTGAAAACCAACTTTACACTTGTTTGAGCTATACTTGTTTGAGCTGGAAACAACAGGCATTTGTGGTCTTGTTAGATCTGTATTTTCTGTTTTATACATACTGTATCAATCACATCAAAACACAATCTGGAATTAATCAGAATCCTTTCGGACCAATGCTGTTAAAAAATATGACACATACAGAAGGGAATATTTGTAAACATTTATAACCATTTTTCAGCAGCAAATTAAGATTTATTTATTTTTTACGACAGTTTTATGGCCTGATCATTTGGTTAAAAACTACAGCCATTTAGCTGTAAATGGCTTTATAAACACATTTACTCAGCAATAAAGCAAATGAATTAGAGGAAACATTGAGAGACACTCCAACACAAGGGAATAGATATGCTGCTATTCACTCAAATGAATGATCAAATACTGTATAGTAGGTAACCATTCATTCATATCTTATATCTCATATCTCATTCATATCTATCATGTAACTATGTATTATGTTTTGAGGATTTTGAAGGGGTGTATGTAGTGATGGATAGATACTGATTTGGAACATTTAGGCCTAATACACATTTGAAAAGACATTCTGCGTCTGTGGAAATGTTAGTTTACTTAAAGGTGGTTGGGAATGTGACACAGAGGCTCCATTTCTGAGGGAACGCTGTGCCCTTTGAGATTTCAACAGTCCAACCAATGAAACTTTTTTTAAAGGACCATTGTGTTAAATTGTGGTTACGTGGGGGAGAAAAGCAATGAAATTTCAAGCCATATAAAAAAACACGCCCTGTGGTATCTTGGATAGATTGCTAGATTTACTTAAATTACGAAACACATTTTATTTAATCTAATCACTGCTAACTCCATGGATATCTGCTATAGCTACAGTATGATAGCTACCTACTGTATGGCTAACTCTGTTAGTCATTGCTGATCTGCTCAACCTAGCGTTGCATACTTCTGACTGAAGCTGGCAGGGGGGGGGGAAAGAAGTTTCTGAGCATGTATAGCGTAAACAAACAATACTATCCATGTCGTCCGGACAACCTTTTCTTCATTTAGCTCAAGAAATATTTCACACTTGTGCTGATGATGTAGTAAAATAAGAAATATTTCAACAAATTCTACAAACACAGTTCTGCTAACAACACGAGTACACAGTTAAACATTGATGCATCATAGAGGCTACATCCCATGACTCTTGCCTACAGCTGGTTTGCAGTTTATGTTATTGATTAGAATCAGATTTATTAAATTTGTAGCTATACGGGGTAGCAATGTGCAAATGTTACTCATGTTATGCAATTCAGCAAATTGATTTTTAAAGCTCCAAGCCAAGATTTGGAGCATATCAATTAGGGGCATACGCATATAATATCCATGAGGCTTGAACTAATGGACAGTAACCTCTTTTAGTCCAGGACATAAACAAACCATTTACATCTTGCAATGCATCAATTTATTCATTTGTCCACGGTAGACCGACTGTGCTCATGTGCTCTTTTCTAGAAGGGACCGTACATTTACACATTTACAGCCACTTACACCTGGCCTGCACAGCCGCAGTGTTCGGGAGAGCAGCTACCGGGGAGCTTCACGAGGGCTATAAAGAGCCTTGGAGGGGGGTGAAATATTCATCCTAGTTTTCCCAATGATTAAAAGCGGCAACCCTCCCCTCACAAGCCCGTCTGTCCTGTTCTGTGGATTTGAACGATGTCTTTACACGGCAGTGAAAACAAAGCCTGCATGTGTTAATTACCTCGTCTGACCCAATTCCCCCTGCAGTTCTGTCTGGTTTGTGACAGACAGAGACGGAGATAGTCATCTGTGTCAGGAAGTGGCACAAGTACACACTGTGTGTGATTTTTGTTTGCATGTGTGTAGGAGCCATCGACACAGAGAGAGATGGCATGGGACTGCTGTGATGTGTGTGTGTGTGTGTGTGTGTGTGTGTGTATGTGTGTGTCTGTGTGTGTCTGTAAAAGAGAGAGAGAGAGTAATGACAGCTCTGTCAGTTATCTTTCTTCCGTGACGGACACCGCACATGTCAACCACTGGTGTCCACACAAACACAGATTATATCTATACAGCCGCCGCTCACGCTCGCGCGCACACACACACACACACACACACACACACACACACACGCACGCACACACCAATGCACACACTTAAGCTGTCAATCATTTAGTCTCCGATTCCCCTCTGCTCTCACTTCCCTTCCCTCCTTTTCCCTTTTTCCCCCTCAATCACAAACATCACACATGCACACGCCCCTTTCTCATCATAGTGTTAGTTTGCATTCCATTGTAAGAAGTGTGTTTCTCTGAAACAGGGTCTTTTTTGCCTCCCATAGATCTCTGACATTCTCCCCTCTCGTACCCTCTCTGTTCTCTGTCTGGTTGATCTGGATGAGTGATTAAATATTGAGGCATTAAGGATTAGAGGATGAGAGGGATACAAAGCCAGGACAGATTGTGTTAATTGTAACGGATGGTTGCCTTTAACATTAGTTGTTGAATGTTGTAGGGGGCAGGATAGTCTAGTGGTCTAGGTGTTGAACTCCCAGTCGGATGCCTAACCCGTAACTGCTCCATGTAATAGCACCATGTAATTGTAAGTCGCTTTCGATGAAAGCATCTGCTAAATGTTCAAATTGTAAAATGGGAGTAATGTTCAGTTGCTGTGAGGTAACATTCACAGGTTAGGTTTTAAAGGGATTCCTGTTTTGCTTTTCAATGTCTTTTTTACTGTGATGACTTGTGACAGTCAGGAATGAACAACATTCGCAGGGTTAGGAGTTCTATTCCCTGTATGTTTTAATCCATAGAGCAGGGCACTAACACTACATCTGTCTAGGTGTATAGGTTTGATGTAAAAGTTCAATTGGCTATATGTTTTTCTGGATTAGTCTCTCTCCTTTTTCTCAAGCCCTTTCCATTATTTTGAATAATACTAATCTATTTATATCTATTATGCGCCTGGGACTGCAAACTTTTTTTCCGCCGTTATGCTAGCAAAAGTGGATTTGGACATGACCTAAAAGCACTTGCACCATGCGCTTTTGATTGTGCGCTTAGATCGTTAAAATAGGGCCCTAATTCTATTCAGTTGTTATACAGGTATACCCTATATATGGAAAAACCTTGAAATAATATTGTTTAAACAATACAAACATATTTGAAATAGTTAAACTATTTATTAAATCATGTAATTATACCAGAGCTTTTACACACTACACATAATGGTATTGATGTTACTGAAACCAAGCAAGGCCGAAGCCTGGGATGAGCTATGCAAAAAGTTATATGCAAAACATTATTTATATAAAACTTAAAAATCCTATTGGACTATTCTATCCATATTCTAAGCTACAGTATATGGCTATCAAATATTGTATTTGCCAATAAAATGTGATATTGATGTTATTTTCCAGCATTTCACAACTACCTTTCCTTTGTGTCTTTCACACTGGTGTCTCCCGTAATGCACCTCCCGTAGATGCATTATAAGAACTGGATACAGCACCAGTCATTTATTCGGAAAGTGCTCCCAGAGTGCATGCAGCAAAGACGTGGGGCAGACGTAATAGCAAACATGTGCATTTGTTTTCTGTGCCTACCGCTAATCTGCGATTCCATGCTCGTGCCCTGTGATAAAGTCATGTAAATAAAAATACACTATTTCCTGGGCTTTAGAAGAAATAAAAGAATTGAACCCACGGACATTAAATTACATAATATAAAGAATCGATTTTGAACTTGTGCGGTGTTTGTTCATATTCCTTTTAGAGGCGTCAATGGGAAGTCAATGGGACTTTAATGGGAAAAGGCTTTTTGCTTGACAGCATTGTGCTGCAGTACCAGCGTTGGCCACCATGCCAGTGTTAGCCACCATACTAGGTGGGACGCAAACATGGAGTAGTAGGCTCCCTATAACAAGTTGTTTTCTTCTTCTGGTTCCAGTCATGTGGAAACAGAGCGCAGCGCCCTCAAGAGGAGAGAATGGGAAAGGAGGACCCAGGAGGTGCAGCAAGATGAAGACTTCTTCTCGACTGGATTCAACCTATTTGGAGAACCTTACAAGGTGAGATGGATGGATGGATGTGTGACGGATCAATCGAGAATTTTAGAATTTAGCAAAAGGCTTTACATTTTTATTTCATTTATTTTATATTTTTCATGTCTCTTCTATCCTGCTATTCAATTCTATGCTAGTCTATATTCTATTAAAACACATGTAGTCATCTGTATTGGGTAAATGTTTATCCCTGTCTAACCCTGGTTATAGAACATTTTCCACTGCCCGACACTTTGGCACTCGGTTGAGTGTTGACCTTGGGCAGGACGGTCCATCCTGACAGAGTGTGTTAAACTGTTGCTGTGTCTGAAAACAACAACGTTTCGGGGTCTTAACCTCGCTGTGGGTTCACGGCGGTGGCAGCCCATCACAGATAATTTGAATTACAAGTTGTAAACCTTCCTCTTCACATTCATCCATTGTGCCTGTGCTCACGAGAAACAACCCAAGCGCGTCTTCTCGATAACATCCTGTTGATGTATTTGATTCGCCGGACTGATTAGCCAGCCGTGTTTGCTGAACTGTTATTCCACGGGTCTAATTAATTTGTCAGATGTTTAACAAGTGCCACACTTTCTTACCTTTGTGTCTCGAGGCTCTGTTATAGACTACATCATTATTCCAGTTATCAGATGCAATTATATGCCTTTTCAATTCCAATATCTTCCATCCATTCACTTTGTCTCCCTGGTTTTTATGCAAACTCTCTCTGTGTCGTCACATGTCTATCTGTCAGACTGTCTATCATACGCTCTCTGCCTCTCTCTCTCTCTCTCTCTTTTCTGTATTCTTCTTCTCTGTCAGCTATTAGCTAATCCCTCTTCTAATCCTGTTAAAGAGTGTTATGCAGTTAGCAGCTATTTGAGAGGATATATTCACACACACACGGACAAAACACACTTACACAAACACACACGCACGCGCACACACAAGCATGCACAGGTATTCATTCCTCCTCCTGTTTTCTGTTTCCATTTTGTGTTTCTGTAAATGTGTTTCTGTTACTGTTCAGCCACTACATCTTTTATTCATGAGCCTGAGATGGAGAGAAGATGGGCTAATTTATTCACAGCTAACTTTGCCTTGCGACAGTGTGTGTCTGCGTGTTGTGCGTGTGTCCTCATGTGTCTATATTTACGTGTAATTGTGTGTTTGGAAGCACACAAATAACATATGTTAAGCCTATTTGAATATACAATGGTCATTTCCCTATGTTACTTTCATACTTTGCTAAATGTAACATTTGATTATCTTCGCCATATATATATATACTATATATATATAGTATATATATATATACTAATAAATTATTATTATTATTATGGTTATTATTATCATTTTTATTTTATAAAGTAAATGGTGCAAATATAGAATGGTATATGAGATACAGAGAGGTTAGAAAGATAATAAATGTGATTTAGATTCACACAGTCAAGGTTAAAGAATTGAAAAGGTGCCACTATGCCTAAAATAAATGACGATTAGTAATGGTTTTATTTTGTTAATGCTTGTCTCAAATTTGCCCGAACCCGCACATTTCCAAAAATATCTCAGAGGATTCAGACAGAGAAACAACATTTGTGAACAAATTCAACAACATGTTATTATGTAGTTACTGGGAGGGTGATTGCCTTTTAAGAGCACAGGTGGTTCTAATACTTGTGTTTCTTGTTTTGCTTCTACTCTGAACCATCACAAAAACCATGTCAAGACTTTTTTTGAAACTGCCTGCCAATACTTCTTTCCACCAAAACACATACATCATCATGACAAGAAAATTATTAAGCCATAATTAACATTGATATTTTAATATTTTTCATGGCTTGTAATTTTTCTATATTTTTTTAAACCTATTTAGACTATAATTAAATTATAGTCTAAAGGTGTTGGCAGGAAACTACAGTATAATTTCATACTGTAGAATTAGCTTTTAATTCCTGACAGAAATTCATTGTTCATTTTCATTATAAAAAAATGTCTTGATGTATTAAACTCTTAACACCAGGCTACCATGTCTTTTTATATTACTCCTGTGAGTGATAAATTCTATGGAAAATGCTTTCCGTCTATTCAAAAATGCCAATTTATTCAAATACGGGTTCTTAGACAGCCTACAGAGGATGTGTGAATACATCTGGACCTTGAATGGGAAGAAAATGCTCCAGTTCAATGTCGCTGCAGGCTATACTGTATACCTGTCCACACCCAGGTGTTTAGAGTTAATGTGGCTGATCAGACCCCATCAGGGCGTGTACATACACCACTTGTTGCACCTGTTAGGGCGGGACAACTGACACCTTCTTTATGATTGGTTCTTTGGGGTATCTGCAGCAACATTGTGGAACCTTAACATTTTACATTTACAGCATTGAGTCTGTTAGAATAATGCCACAGCAGGCTATCTTAGTAATATATTTCACAACATACATTGCATATCAACATACCATACAGTCTTCAAAAAGAATTGCTAACAGCTCATATACAAACAAAATCTTAAACCTTCTAGAGTTTATCCTAATATAGAGCAGGGAAGAAAATTAGAGAAGAGGTCTATCGTAGAGAAAATAACTCCTAGCACCTTTGTGGGTGAACAGCGGTATTAAATACAGTACCTCTCTGTGCTCCTGTGACCTGTTTGAAAACTGATAACATTGCATACTTTCTTAATTAGTTTGGTGAAAACAAAAGGAAAAGGTGTCAAATTATTCTTTCTCACTTATGTAAATCGTCTCAATGCCACCTGGACTTAATGAGGACAGTTTGTTGAAATGATATAGCACAGATATCTAGTCACCCTGTCGCTCCTAGGACACGGGGACACTTCATTAGTGTGATGGACAAAACAAAGGCAAGACTTAATTAATGCTGTTCTCCCTCTCCAGACGAATAAAGGCGATGCGCTGGCCAGTCGGGTCCAGAACACACTGGGCTCCTACGAGGAGATGAAAGACCTTCTCACCAGCCACTCCAACCAGAGCCACTTGGTAGGGATCCCCAAAGGCAGCAGTACAGCCAGCAGCCTTAACGCACCCTCCGCACCGGTCCCCGAAAGACCTGTGTTTGAGGCCCAGCAGACCCAAATCTTCAGCGAGGGGTTGAGGGGAGGAGGTGGAGTAGTAGGAGGAGGAGGCGGAGGAGGAGAAGTGAACGTGGAGAAGAGGATAGGAAATTGCGCCTCTTCCTCTTCCGCCGTGGCGTCGATGCAACCGCCTCCCTCCTTGTCGTTGACGCCACATCAAAGCTCCAAGAAATCCCGGAGCTCCGCCGACTGGTCCAGGGCAGGCCATGGAGCAGGTACCCAGGGAGCGGGCCTCGTTCTGGGGTTGGGACAGGGGCAAGGCCAGGGCAGCGGAAGAGGGAAATTGCCTTCCTTGGAGGAACAGCAAATACAAAGACAAGAAGACCTGTTCAGCTCACTAAAAGATGAACTGGGCCTAAAGGGAGACTCAAGTCCTTCCTCCTCATCCTCCTCATCTTCGTCCTCGACAGGCAGAAGACATTCATCTCATTCCTCTAAATCCCACCCCTTCCCAGGTAAACCCTTGGAATTAAAGTATTTTCCACGCTGCAATTGTTATGATATTGCTTCCTCAGAAAAACATTTATTTAGGTGTATGGTGCCTCCAATAGCGCTGCTGGTGATTTTTAAAATTTGGTATTTGCACATAGATGATAAAACACAGGGAAAGAGAAAAATAATAAATCAAATTGTCTATGTGTGGTGAAATATGAAAACAATGTAGGGGAAACAACTGAAGAAAAACTGTATATATAACACTGTGAGTATACCTCTAAACGTTGGAGCCAGAGTGATAATGAATACAGAAGCAATACTGTATGTTAAGTATGACCAATATAATTTGTTTTTAATTATATTTGTAAAATAGGGATTTTCAGTACAGTAAATTTTCTTAGCCATAAACCTAAAATGTTGACATTTTCATTCCGTCAAACCAAAAAAGGACTTCCACTGTTATATATGGTTTTATTCTTCAGTTCTAACCCAGCTTTTATATGAGCTGTGAATAAACAAAAACAGCCTCTGTACACTGGTCTAGCTGAATGATTTATGGTAATTTATTTATGCATTCCATGATAACTATATTTTTACAACACCTGTTTTCTAAACCACCAAGCTGCAAATAATTAGCTTGTTAGCGAATAGCAGGGAAGAGGGAGTAATGCACTTAAAGCAGCATACCCAGAGCCCCATCCACACACCGGATTTCAACTGCAAAGGATTATTTTTGGGGGGAAATAATATTGTAATGATTTTCCTTTTGATTTTCTTTTTTCCATTTCTTCCCTTTCGCAGACAGACCCTCCACCATGGAAGGCAACCATTTCAAGAGTTCTATTAACACAGAGAGCGGAGGACATGTAAAAGCTTCACCTTGCGAAAATGAGGCCGTTCTTACTCTTTCATCTTCTTCCTCGCCATTGGCTTCCACCTCTGTCCTAACCACCCCTACCCCCGGTTTGACCACACCCACTTCTGGCTTGACCACACCCACCTTCCCCCCTGGTAGCCTATCGGGGAAGCCAGTTGCAGTGCAGCAGAAGCCCACGGCATACGTTCGACCAATGGATGGGCAAGACCAAGCGCCGAGTGATTCACCCCAGCTTAAGCCCCCTCTAGTGGCCACTGAGGGATATAGCAACAGTCAGGCCTACGTAGGAAACACCGCGAATGTCAAGAATAAATTGCCAAAACTGAATCTCAGCCACACCGGAGAGGTAGGTACTTTCAAGCCTGGTAACAGAAAAACAATAGCAGTATAGGGTGGATTGATTATTAACTTGTTATGTTATTATTTGATTACTGATTGTATAAATCAGAATCAGAATGTTGACAAGTGAAGTTTCACTTTCCCATTCATGTAATAATAGCCCATGTTAATACGTTGGCAGTAGGAGGCAGTTATGACATTGGTGGTAAAATCATTACTTTGGCAGGATTATTACATTTAGCGCTGCAATATCTTATTACATTATCAGTTCTTTACATTATTGAGTTATTACGTTTGGAGTTGGTCAGAGTACTCACAGTTAAATATTGAAATATTAAGAGGATTGGATAATATTAATGTAAATGGAAGCTTATTATTTTAGACAGCTGAGGGTATGGCTCATACTTCTAAACACTGCATCACATACAGTCTCACACATAACTTTATTTCCTGTTCTCTCGCTCAGTTAGACCTGTTTCATTATTTCTCTCTCACTCACTCTCTCTCCCATTAAAACCAGCCAGGAACACCAGCTTTGATGACACACGTGTGCATCTGTGTGTGTGTGTGTGTGTGTGTGTGTGTGTGTGTGTGTGTGTGTGTGTGTGTGTGTGTGTGTGTGTGTGTGTCTGTGGGAGAGGGAGCGACTGCGTAAAACTAGTTGACGACAAGCACTCGTCCGTATCGAGCGAGCCAGCTGTTTCAGCAAGCTGCTGACTTTGATAGAGCTGGTGCATATGCGTGTGTGTGTGTGTATACGTATATATACAGTTTATACTATATGTATATTATTTTGTGGGTGCATGTGTTTGTGAGTGCGTGTATGTGTGTGAACCACTCGAAATGAGTCTGCCATGGCGTATGGTGAATGTTAATGTTTTGCTCAGCATTCAGCAGTTGCTTATGAAAAGTGACAGAGAGAGCCTTCATAAATCAAAGATCTGCTGTCTCTTTCTCTCTCTCTCTCTCTCTCTCTGTCTATCTCTCTCTCTCTCTGTCTCTCTCTCTCTGACTCTCTCTCTCTTTCTCTCTCTCTCTCTGTCTCTCTCTCTCTCTCTCTCTCTCTCTGTGTCTCATTCTTCCTTTCCCTGTTTGCCACTAGTCAGCCGGTGATGTTCTCTTCTGCCACAGAGATCATTTGGTTTTCACTCCTCCTGTGTTCCCACAAAAGACATTTTAAAACTCACATCACAAGGAAATGGCAAGGATAGGGGGATACAATAAAAGGAGGAAAGGAGAGAGGGGTGTGTCGATGTGATGGAATACATGTAGAATACAAAAAGTATGGATCTTTTTACATTTTGGAGGAACAGGGCAATTCACCAATTTGCGGTTGCACTGTTTTTATAGGCGTCTGCTTTGGGACGAATGATTGGTGTTTGCGAGTTTTTCTTTGGCAAGAAAAACCTTACTGGGTCTGAGAGGAGAGGACGGGAGAAGAGGAGGGGAAGAGAGGAGGTACCAAGGAAAGGATAAAGCAGGGAAATTTGTCAATAGTTGAACTGGTTAACCACCAGTTGTTGCAAGCCAACAACATTCTCCTAAAATAATGACAGCATCATGTCATCATTGTTACTTAGCTCTTCAGTTACTGGGAATATATGAGAATATATTAAATAAATAATAATAAATTCCCATTAAAATATCTTTAAATCCCCCAAAATAGTTAATTGCTAGCATTGCTACCGTTCTGCTGTCTGTTAAACCCACACTGTTGACCAGAGAAACAAACAAACCGAGTACCACCACAAGTTTTACATTTTCATTTTCATTTACAGCATTTAGCAGACGCCTTTATCCAAAGCGACATACAATTAGTACATTTGCCAACAGTTGAACTGGTTAACCACCAGTTTTTGGAAGCAAATAACATTCAAAGTTCTAAAGGTTTTGTTGGTCTTAGCACAATGCACCTACGTAAGCTTAAAAAACCAGTTGGTTACTACCAGTTGGAGTGAACTATGTGTGTGTGTTTCTTTAATGCCATTAGCAGTACAAGATAAATTACAATTAGGTAATTTAGCAGATGCTTTTATCCAAAGCGACTTACAATTACATGCTGCTATTACATGGAGCAGATAGGGATTAGGCATCTTGCTCAAGGATGCTTAGGTAGGCCATTTCATTTAACAACACTTGACGTGTTTTCAAGACTGCTGGGTTTTCTCAAGGCATTGTGGTTTGCTCGCCCCTCCAAAGACATGCAACTGAAGACTCTAAAATGTGTGTTTGTGTGTGTTAGGTGACCTTGTGATGGACTGGCGTGCGGTCCAGGGTGTGTCTTTGCTTCACACTTACCTCAAACTGGTATACTCCAACCCTGCCTGTTACCTTGAACTGGTAAAGAGAGATGATTCCAATAGGTTAAAGCCAATGTTCAGTGTTCCTTTCTCTCAGTGTTTGATCGCTTCAATCTGTTAAGGTCAGCCGTGGTGTAGAGGCTAGCAAAACTGCCTCACAGCTAGCAAAGTGCCTCGGCTTCTAACCTGCGATCCATCAAAAGACTTTTAGCTCCAACAGACACTGTCTCCTCCACAACAGTGGCAGAAATCACTTAGAAGTGCCCCGGCTTTTATTCGAATAAAGCCAAGGTTGAGATCAACCACACAGCGATAGACAGAAGGAGAGGATATGGGTGGAAGGTTGAGTCAAATCGAGAGGGAGAGAACGCAAGGAGATAGAGACAAAAAGAAAAGAGCAGTGTCAGGTTCACTAGTACTGACTGAATTTTGGTTTAAAAAGAAAAAGTGAAACTACAATCAACATATCAGCATTTGACCCAGAAATATATGTACATGTATAGGCTTATGTGTATATTTAGTGTATATATAATGTATTTATATATTAGCAACTATTACATTTATATAACACGTGCATTTATATAGTAAATAAAGCTAGATTTGTTTTTTTAATGTTCAGTCAGAATTTGGTTCCAAGTTATCAATATTTGTTTTTCACTCATTTCCTTTTTTGTGAAGCCAAGAGTAGCAGTGTAGCAAAATGTGATGCTCATAAAGCCAGTTAATTGCCTCTACTGAGGGAAGGTGATGAAGTGATTAAGATTAATAGGGTGATTATAATATTATCTTAGCTAAAAACAAAGTGCTCTCTACAATCCTACAATCCAATAAATCAAAGTATGACCAAGACAGTGCACTGGGATGGTGCCGAGGGCCTGAAGGAACGTATAAAGATGTCACTCTCCAACCAACAGGGTACCGTGGGAGGGCTGCATTATCATACCTAGAGTTACCAGAGGTAAAAGGGATTTAAATATTTTATAGTGTTGTAGTGTCTGTTTCTCAATTTGTGATTTCGAATTTTTTTGTTTAAAACAGAATAAATGTCAATGAGTAAGTAACTGGAAAAAGTTGCTTCTTCATTTCAATAATATTGATAACAACACCACATCATATGTTTAAGACTGGGCACCAAGGCCTAAGTTACTGGTAATGAAGGGTTCCATACTCTTTGTAGACTTTGTAGTCTGGCACCAACATAGTCAGAGACTATTTTACACTTTTGTAGTGACCTACTTTAATATTCCCCGCATAGGCTATATCCTTCTATACTAAAACTTGACTTGATGTCCCGGTGGGGTTAAACACTCGAGAAAGTACTGCTTGTCGCTGGAAGTTATCGGGTTCAGACAGCTCTAAATAAGATAGTATAAAACTCAAAAACATGAACCCAAAAAGTTATATTAAGAGGTACCCAATTGAAATTAGCTAATCAACTGATGATTCAGACTGCCTGCCCCTGTAACAAAGTATAAATCTATGGACAATAACCACATAATGCCAATACAAGAGTGGCCAGGACAAGCATACATTTGAAAATTTCTGCACTGGGGACCAATCCGTCACCCTAAAATTGTAGCTAGGTAACTCTCATGTGTCTATGCTGCGTAATATTGTGGTTATTAACTTAATAGCTGGTATGTGAAGTGTCAAAACCAACCCATGTAATGCTGTTGCACATCTTGTCTCCGGGTGTCAGTGAAAGGGTGAACGTAAAATTGGCGTTTTGCATACTAATGGAATTTTTTTTTAAACGTGTGAAATTGTGTAATTTATACGGAAAGCTGTGAGACTAGGTTGTTATAATCTCTAAACTCCCAGTGTGGCACTGACTCTATTACACTTGTGACTGCAGGTTTTCACCAAAGAGAAACCAAAGTGGGCCTTGATTAGATTTGAAATTCCTTGTTGTTATCATTGCTAAGGGTTAACCTCACAGCTGATAAACACAAAGCATTTCAATTAGCAGATGCTTTTATCTAAAGCAACTTACAATTACATGGTGCTATTACATGGAGCAGATAGGGGTTAGGCATCTTGCTCAAGGATGCTTACAGGTAGGCCAACTCTGAGGCTTGAACCCACGAACCCACTACCTTCTGGTTGGGAGTCCAACACCTAGACCACGGGACTAGGTGCCTGCCCCCATTTCTTGTTTATTTAATTAATTCACTGAATTATTGTCCTGAGTAGACAGTCGAATGCTGGTGATTGATAACGATTTAGTCCACTACTTTACACAATATTCATTTACCAGAATGTTTGTGTGATAAAATATCTCGTCTAACACTAATATATCTTGACTGATAAAGGATAATAAATTACAAGGCTACTTCATTTCAGATAATAAAACCCCATTTTGAATGACTAATAAAATATCAGGCTATTCCATAACAGCTTATGTCTGGTGGCCATTAAAAGTGGCAATAAAAAACCTTTATTGCTCTTGCTGTTACAGAACAATGCATATAGAACCCCTACTGCCAGCTCTTTAGTATTATTCTCCTGGTTCTGACATGGGCCACTGGCTGTTCCTAAGTGTGTGTGTATCTGTGTGTGTGCGTGTGTGTGTGGTAAGGCCTTTTAATAAAAAATGCCCCGCTGGGCTCTGCGCTGCTGGTTTGCCAATCAGAGCATAGCCATGATATGCAAATCGTGTACACACACACAGACACACACAGAGGAAGAGAGAGAGTGAGAGAGTGTTTTGCATCTACCAGGGCCATTACAGACGTTTTAAAATCCTATGAATATAAAAAAGAGACAGACCTGGAGAGATGCAGAAAGCTATAGGGAGGGAGGGAAGGTATGATATAAGAAAGATGGGGAGAGAGACAGAGGGAGAAAACGAAAGAAGGCCTGGGAGAGAAGTGAGAGAAAAACCTAATTTTCTGTTCTTTTCTGTGTCAACCTGTTTATCATGGTTCTGTGGGGATGAAGTAGAGATTGCAAATAGTTGTTTTTCTCTCTCTCTGTCTCACTTTCCCCCTTGCATTACATTCAGATAGTTGAAGGATAGGACATTAAGCTACCATATCTCCATATAGAGTGGCAGTTGCTATGTGGCCCACTTGTCATGGCGACTCGATTGAACTGATGGAGCCATGATTGGTCAATCGAAAAATTGGTGTGCTCCAATCAGAATTACTCCAAAAATACTTTGATGTTGTCTGGACATTGCATTGATCGGAAAATAAACAACACATATAGACATATAGAACGTGCAGTATTTGTTAAAAGCAAGGTATTGTGTGTGTGTGTGTGTGTGTGTGTGTGTGTGTGTGTGTGTGTGTTGGGTATTGAACCTACAGATTAGACAAGTGTCCTTGTGTCTGGAAGATTGCCAGATTTGATAGTCAGACCATCTGGAAGGAGCTGGGTTAGCCAGCAGCTAACATGAAGGTCTTGTTTGATTTACTTAACCTCCAAATGCTTTCGCCCGGGTGAGTCTCCAGCAATAGAACACCGTAGTTCTACTGGCTTGGTTTGCAAGGGTCAGTGGTCCTCGCATTTGAATGCATGGATCCCATGGATCTTAAATTATTTCAATTATTTTTTGCTGGTCCTTTCCTTCGATTCATTAATAACCTTACATTTAAAGCCATACATTGTTGAACATTACATTTAGTATTGATACATATGATTCAGGAATATTCAAAGTCCAGGTTTCTCTGAGGTTCCTTTACGTATAAACGAACTCCCTCTCTCTCCCTCTGGTGTCACGCAAGCTTGTAGGAGAGTTATTAGGAGTAGAAAGTGAAGGGAGTTGAGAGGAGGCGAAAAAGGAGCAAATTATTGGCAAACGGTGGAGGAGACCGGATAAGGGTACAGAGAGCTAATAGGTGAGGGACCTAAAAGGGAGAGAGAGAGAGAGAGAGAGAGAGACGGGGGATGAGAAGGATTTCATATGGGCATGTAAAGGAGGCCAGGGACTCTGAAAGGAAAGGGGAGTCAAAGGAGCTCAGGACAGAAGAGAAAAAGACAAGGAGACAATAGTGTAATCTCAGAGGAGAGGACATGAGTTAATAGCCTTTAAGAGGATATCAGAAGCAACTAATATACTGCTAAATGCATTTGTGTGTGCATTTTTCCTGCAGCCAGCATTTTACACTTCGCAGCTCTCACATCCCCAAATCCCCTGATTTAAATTTGAACCGGTCAAATTGCACTTATAGTGCTCCTAAAACTGCCATATTTCTTCCCCAGCCCGCTCTTTATGTGCACGAACGCGCAGGTGTCTTTAGAGGGTGGGGGAGAATGATTTGAAGCTAGGAGCTCAATATGGGGGCGGGGAGTAGAGAGGAGTGCTGGCCACTCAGCACTCAGGTGCGGTAGGGGCATGTGCTCTCAACGTTTCAAACCAAAACGTGCTGGTTTCAACCCCAGCACAAATCAAGGACCGTCCCTATAAACTGTGTTAAGATGAGAGAAGGAAGGAAGACGCAGAAAAGGGCTGGAAAGCATAAGGATGGAGAGAAGGAAGGAGCAAAATAAGAGATGGAGGAGAGAGAGGGAAACACAAGCGAGAGAGAAAAAAACCCTGAAGGAGCAAGGAAAATAAATTGGTGACAGAATGAGGGGTTCATTTACAGTTGGAGCTGTTAAAGGGGGAAGTAGAAGGAAAGTTGGAGACACGGAGAGACAGGTTGGAGTTCATTCATGGTATTTATTGTAAAGAGAGAGGCAACGCTGCTGTCACGTATAGCGGAGATGGGGATTTATTAATAGAGCGCGAATAGGAATGGAGAGAAATCATCTGGCTGTCACTGCATGTGTTATTTCTGACAGTGACACAGGCGTGTGCGTGTGTGGTGAGTGTCAGCGTGCGTAAGCGTGCCTGCTTGTGTTCCTGTGTGTGTGTGTGTGTGTGTGTGTTTTCCACCATAGTGTGAACTACTCCAGTAGTGGTTCGGGGCTGTGCTGTAGCTACACATGACATAGGCGTGAAGCCACACGTTACACTAAGTCATGTAACCTTCATCTCATGAGATAAGCTTAGGAGTTCCCAACCTCTGGTCCCCAGGCTGGTGCTGGGACGCCGGGATGGTGCTTAAAGGTCCCTGCTGGATAATATATAGAGAAATAGCGACCAACCATATTTTATTGTGTTTTTCCGCTGTATTAAAAAGATGCCGTGTTCTGGCAGGCTGACAGTTAGCTGGGGGAATCGTATGAATGTGTGAATCCCAGTTAAGCGAGTCAATGAAAAAGACTTGGAGAGATAGATACCAGACACTCTACTGATTGTGGGCTTTTGCGTTCCTTTATACAGCCTTTGGTTGCGTACAGCAGACAGAGCGTTTAGTGAACTGTTACGTTTAGTGAGCTGATACATTTACAAACTACAATTCTATTACTGTATGCATTGTTCACAGAATGACTTGACATACTGGTGGCACCATCTGGATATGAAACACATCCAAAAACTCTGTTTTTGAAAGCTGTAATATTGTTTTGACTTTCAGCTGACCTTTAAATGGTTTTCCCAACTGTAGTTGGAGAAATCATTTAAGGCATAGCTTTGTCAATGGCAGAGCCAAAGAAGAACTCCCTGGTATTTCCCACCAGGGTACAGGAAATAACAGTTGTATCAGCAAATACAAGGGGCCACATGTTAAGATGTGGATTTCACTAAGACAAGACTAATTGCGATAGTAGCCTAATATCAATTAAAATGTACTATTTGACAATAGCTTTAAATCAATAAAATATAGTTGTAAAAAACAGCCCATGAGCTGAATTGTGATAATTATTTGTAAAACACATAGATAAAAGTCCTCCAGGAATTGAACAAATGTTGATAAACACAAATAGGCTACAAATGCAGAGTAATACAGTACACATATGCACGCACTCACACACCATGCCCTATTATACTGCTGGGGATGCCTACCTTTTTTCCTACTCCTCTTTTTCTCTCCTCCACCACCCCCTAGCCCCCCCTCTCTCTCTGGAGAAGCAGTTAGTCAGTTGGTACAAAGGCATCACACTGGGAACCACACACAGTCAGACCACACACAGCGTGAGCAAAACACACACACAAAGACACACACACACACACACACACACACACACACACACACACTCACACACTTTGTCCGATCAACACACACGCTGCCAACCAAACAAATCAAATACACGCCGCTTGAATTTTGTTTCTACACAAATGATTTGTACGCACACACACCCTTACACATGTCAATCATTCTGTGCCGCGCTTGTCAAGAGGTGTGTGTTTAGGTGTACTGTATGTGGCATTTTCTACCATAGAAAATTGTGACTGGAGATGTCATCATTCTCTTCTTTGTATTTCTTAGGTGGTTTATTTTGGCTTGTGGCATTGCAGGGTGTGGCATTTGGCCTTAATTAGGAGCATTTTAATATGATCTAATACCCGTATTAGTGAAACAGTGTAAAAAGGAGAGTTAATTATAATATAATTCAGTCGTTCTGATGTTGATATTATATTGAACATAGATAAAAAAAGATAAAATTGTGCTGTACATTTAAGAGATAATAATAACCTTTTCCCCCCCAAAAATGGATAGATCGCATTTTGAATAACCACTCTAGGTTTTAATGGAATTGTACCTAATTCATTTCAATGGCACAACTGGTAGAGATGGATGGCACTGGGTCATATTAATGCAGATTAAAGCGTTTAGCTTGGCCAGAGGATGTCATACATCAGAAACAAGGCTAATGTTTTCAGCTAACCCACTCCTAGTGTAATTATATGCTCCAATGCTATTGATTACAGCCCCTCTTCTTCAAGCAAACCGTCTCCCTCTCTCCCTCTCTCTCTCTCTCTCTCTCTCTCTCTCTCTCTCTCTCTCTCTCTCTGTCTCTGCCTTTAATGACTAATTCACTGTTAAATCCTTGATAGATGGTTTTGAAGAACGTCCGCAAGATATATTAAATTCTATCAGAACCCTTGTTTAACCATGGGTGTATCCTACATGTGCAAGGAGAGAGAGGGACAAACAAGGTGTTTGTTTGTGTGTGTGTTTGTGTGTGTGTGTGTGTGTGTGTGTGAAGGGAATAGGTGTACAAATAAAAATATATATTCTGGCTTGTTGGATGGTTGAGCAACAAAACAAGAAAAATTGATTAGAATAATAACACACACACATGCAAACATACAATAAATAGCTACTACTACATACACACACAACACAAGTGGCAGGGCAATTAGGGTAGAGTGAATGTGACAGGCTTATTTGGAGTAATTTTTCAATGACGACTTTTAATTGGATGGTAAATCAACTGCTTATCTGTCTCTTCCCAGATTGGTGTGGGCCACTATATATGGCATGGGCGAGAGAGAGAGGGGGGGGGGGGTGGGATAGCCTGGCTAGCACCCTGTTTAACAACTTTGTGTTAGCATGTCGCATGTGTTTGGCAGGTAGTGAGATGCTAACACAGTTTGCAGCTAGTGTCTAGTTGCTAAACAGACCACTAGGCTAAAGAGAGTCTGGATATGCGCAGTATAATGACAAATGAATGCAGACAAGAGGAAAGTAAAAAAAGAGTGTCTTTGAATCAATATACTTCTTTATATGGCACATTTAATACCAAGTGGTGTGACACACTGTTGTGTAAGATATGGGAAACAGATCTTACCTGTAGATCCATGTTGTAAAATAGAATGTCAATAACACATATGGTGGGAAAATGCCTTTAATGTTAGCAGATGAGGATGATATGTTCACACATTTTTGTTCAATAATCTGCCTATTATAAAATATTATCATAAGTTATAAGTTATAAATTACACAACTCCAATAATAATGGTGAAATTAGTACCAAGCTATTTTTACGTTTCAAGTTCAAATTAATCAAATTTGAGGGAGACTTACACACATACACACACACACACACACACACACTCACACACACATAAAAACACCTACACACTATCTTGAACACACTAAGCGATAGACTGATTGATGTACAGTCATCTTCTCGCGCGCACAAACACACACACACACACACACACACACACACTGCATGCTGGCCTGTCCCTTCAGCTCTGTAAACAGCTGAAATATGAATGACCAGATACACAGATGAAAGTGAATATACAAGGAGTCTGCGGACAAAACAAATCCTTGAAGATTATCCAAAACCCTGCAGGGATTCTCAGGGCTCCAAACTCCAGCCAGACCGTCTAGCAGCAGTGCTTCGTTATTTTTTAACCCAGCACTCACAAAACACATGCACACACTCCAACTGGATGATTGACACCTCATATTATGTATGAATTCTATGGTTTCTTTGCTGTGCAGTCAGGCCTGCTATTATAAGGCTTTTATGAACTGGCTTAACTCAGTTAAACTGGTAGTGTAGCTAGTATCATTATGTGATATAACTATTGTCAAAGCTGTCTTGTGCAGGGTATATGCATTTCTTCCCCATTTAAAGGGGAAAAATGAATACTGTAGAATGTGTACAATTCCAAATTCCAAGCCCCCTCTCACACCTGAGTTTTGAAGGTCTTACAAAAGGATCACACTGTTCTCTACTCCCCCCCCCTGCAGCTGTTTACATGCCGCAAATATCAAGAGTGAGCTGGGGTTGAATTTGGGGATATGGGGACACAGTCGTGAGTGTACCTAAATCATTTTCTATTTTGAATATGAATATGCTAATACTGGTGAGTTAGTTCAAAGATATGATTCATTCAATTCATGACAACACAGACTTCAAATTCTTAACACTGGTTACTGCACGCAGGTTTTGATAAAGGAATCTCACTGGTTACAACTGCAATTATTAGAGTCAAGGAATGTCTCACCAAAGACAACTTTTTCGAATCCATGGATATACGTTTAAATCTAGTCATATCTATGGCATTAACCCTTTTAACAGTGACGTGTATTGAACTAAACTGGGTTGAAAGTCAAATGTTGGTTGAAACCATGTTTATTAATACTGTTTGTGTGTTTTTATTTAACCAGGGTGGTCATGTTGAGAAGAATTCTTTTATCCAAGCCATCGCTGGCGAAGAAGGCAGCACATAAATTTGAAACATATATATGATTACAACATAAAAACATCCACAACGTTAACATTCTCAAAAACTCTAAAGGATCTATCCTTGTCTCTATTTTGCTCCTGTATCTCTCTCACACACTAAACTTGTGTGTGTGTGTGTGTGTGTGTGTGTGTTTGATCATTCTTATTTGGTGGCTTTTTTCGCTTTCATCGTAAGCGCTGACTCAAGTGTGTACACACGCACACACACACAAACACAAAGAAAAATTGTGTTTACTGAGTCACAACACATTACTGTAATCACCACTTAATGATTTCTAATTCCACTACAAAAGCAACAAGACACTTAGGAGGATTTCGAGCATGAGAAGAAACAGAAATATTAAAAGGAAATTATTCAGGGGGAATTGTAGTGAATACGCTGAACCTATTTGGTCCATTCAGTTTAAATTTCCATGAATGTTAAACCCTTGGGTCATTAGATACCTAGCTAAAACAAATCAATAACAGTACGATATTTAAATAGACAGACTGATTGATCAGCACATAGGAAACACATGTTGCTACTTCAAACCACAAACTATATTTAAAAGCGCCAATTAAACACCTATTTGAAACATTAAGTGTTTCACATGTCATACACAGCTTGCCAGTGGATTATCTGGCTTGCCAAGGCTGTTCTGCTGAGCTGCAGTCAGATAGCATGTCTCATGCTCTGTATGCCCAAGAGGTGTGTGTGCGTGTGTGTGTGTGTGTGTGGCTTTGTGCGTGGCTGTGTTCCCGTGTGTGTCCGTCAGTGGCTGTGTGCACCTGTTTCTCTTAGTGTGTGTGTGTGTGCGTGTTGCACATCTATCTACCTGAGCAGTTATTTCAGAGAAAAAGGATTTCTGCCTCAGTAATTGCTTCAGCTATATTCCCCCAACTCTGTGTCTGCCTCCCTCTCTCTCTCTCTCTCTCTCTCTCTCGCTCTCTCGCTCTCTCTCCTCTTTCTGACTCTGTGTCTCTGTTGGGGGGGGGGGGGGGGGGGGGGGGGGGGGGGGGGGGGGGGGGGGGGG
>JAOEHI010049118.1:0-20300 GCA_025447815.1 Percopsis transmontana | reverse complement strand
CACACACACACACACACACACACACACACACACACACACACACACACATATATATATATATATATATATATATATATGAGAGAATATGAATATGCCAAGGAATAATACTCATGCAATAATACAACTGCCCAAATAAATAAGCAGAAGAGCATAAAAAAAGGATACAAAAAAAATGTCAAAACCATGAAATCATCTCAGCCCCGTAAAATAAATCCTGTGGCCAAAACCAAGGGGCAGTCACAAACACATTCTGCCCTCTTCTTCCTCTGCGCAGAACAAAGCATTCCTCTCCATTCTCATCTCCATGTCCATCTGACACAGCCCCACCCTTGACTCCAGCACACGCACAACATCTCTCTGAGACGGGGATGGGGGGTGGCAACTGAAACCTTCACCCCGCCACCTCACCCACAAGGAGCCTTTGAGCCAGGCGGACCAAGCCGTAAACTCTGTGTGACTAACAGAGCTATCTCTGAAGCCTTCGCTGTTCCACGCTAAAGTGACACGCTAAACAGGCACCTTGAATGGATCACGCTGTAGGGCTGAACACTGGAGCATTCTCATGAACTGAGTGGAGTGTTTATTTGTAGCCTCACTTGGCTTGGCTGGAAAGCCGTGGAGCAGATAGCATAGAGGTTTGTGATGAAGCAGAGGACCAAAAGATAGCAGATAGTGCTGTAAAACTCTCAAAACTAGTGAAAGAACAAAAAACACAAATTTCAACTTTGATAGGTCTAGGACGGCAGTTTTAAGTACAACCTGGACAAATGATGTCGCTGTCATTACCAATAAAACAGACTGCAGTAAACATGAAGCTATTAAGACGAAGCTTGATGCAGATTCCTCAAGCCAGCAGTAGGCTATTCTACGTAGGCTTCAGTAGATCATAATTAGACTAGATTTGGCGATTCTATAATTAGAACTTTAGGGGGGCTCAGCCCATAATGAGAATGTGACATGCATACAGTGCCTCGCAAAAGTGTTCATCTTCCCAGCAAAATCACTAATTTCAACAATTAATACATTAATATTTTTTATCTTATATTTTAATTTACAACAATAATAATTGTAATGAATTATCCTACTAGTAGCCTAGTTAACATGAATTTTACACCACAAAAATATTTTTTTTAGAAAATGAAAAATGGAACATGCTGTTTGCAAAAGTATTCAACCAGACCTCAATTCAATTAGGTACACAATGTTTGAGAACATAATTAACCTAATTAGTTGGGTGGTCTATTGTAGAGTATAATAATAATGGTTTGGAATGAACAATCACAGATTAAAATATAGTACACCTGATTTAGTGAGGACCCTCGGTTAGTTAATGAAACCTGAGGCAAATACTCAATCATAATGACCAGAACTTTCCAAAGTAAGTAAAAGATATGTGGAGAAATGTAGGAAACATTGTTTCAGTCTCTGAACCACATGGGAACAGTCCACCATATCATCAAGCACTGAAAGAAGAATCATACAATTCTCCTTTGGTGGACTTCTAACTTTAAAGGTGCATGCCAACACCTACCAGTGTGTAACTGTATAAAGAATACTGGACATTCAACCTGTTTAAATAAAAACATTAGCATCTGAAATTGTCCCATCTCTAACAGACATGTTCGCAAAATCTAATGTTAGAGGGCTAAAAATATAATAGGCCTAATCATTATTATATATATATTTTTTATTTATTTATTTATTATTAAATTTTTTTAGGGGTGCTGAGATTATATTTAAGTGTGCTTGAGCACCCCTAACAAATAGTCTAATATCGACAACATTATCTCGCATTTGTAAAATCACGATCTGCCGGAATGAACAAAGCTTTGAACGAACAACTACCTAACGGCAAAGTGAAACGATCTTTTCAGTAACTCCAAACCTGCCTATGTTAGACCGTTGTGGAAACTGTTGAGATGAAACAGGATTATTATAATAAATTAGACTATATGATGATTATGCAGTATAATAAATGTTCTCTCAGGAAGCATATGTATTTATTCGTAGACTATATGCTATAGCCTATCATATCACCTTGCGAAAACGGAAAACCATTATTGCGTCAAATAAACGGGGTGCTTCTTCAAACAAACCGGATCACCTTAAAACCCATATAGTCTAGCCTACTCTCACGTGCGTCAGGTTCTATCGCAAGGCGCTCCTCTACGTGGAGGGAAAGGCTCACGACTCTTAAATCAAATAGATGGTGCGATTTAAAGGATGGTTTGTTTACCTTCTGAGATGCACAGCGATGCTCCGCTCCGAAGCCCGACAGAAGCAACGCGCACTGCCGATCATGCGCAGGAGACCGGTGATGCTGCTGCGGGTCTCGGCTGTGTGGAGAGAAACACCGTGTTGTCAGAGGATAGAGACAGCCTACACCTCATTTGACAGACCTTTACTCTACCTCCTTCCCTCCCTCACCCCCCCCCCCCCACTCCCCTCCCCTCCCCTTTCTGTATCCTCTCTCTACAAGATGTGCAGTAGCCTATAGGCTATTTCGAAGTCTAGCGTTTTTCTCGATCTCTCTTTTCCTATTCCTCGCCCTTTCTCTCTCCTCTCTCTCTCTATGTCTCCATTATTCCTTTTTAATCTGCGCTTCTATCTCACCTCCTACTTCTGTTCTTCGTTCTCAGATGAGCTACGCTGCTGGTATCGCTTTTGTTGTGGCGCAGCAGCGACTGCTTTGGAACTGGGGTGGTGTGGGGGGCGCTCGGTCCAGGGTTCCCTCCCTCCCCAAATATCGCTTTTCCTAGGAGCGCCGCCCCCCCTCCTCAAACTCTCCCTCACACACACGCGCGGGCGCCTCCCTGATGATTATTTCTCAACACACAATAAGCGGCCCACACGATATCACCGCGGGTGCGAGGTGGTATTATTAACACCGCGTCAACGCCCACCCCTTTTCAGAGCACCTGCGCTCCCCATGGCTGGAGCTATGGTCGACGACACAACGCTCTCGTAAACATGCGAACATTAAGCTAAAGGGTCGTTAGGTCGCGGCAAGCGCTACCAATTAGACAGGCAAGGGTAGGTTCTAACAAAACGCAGATAACCTAGACCCGCATGTTAATAACTCACTTAAAACAGTCATGGAGTGATCAGACAATGTCTCAAAGATTGATATCATGCTTAGCCTATTAAACTCAGTCCCTAATAATGTTGAGCAAATTAGCCTATAGACTAATAAGCCAGTGTTTAATAGCGGGCTCAACACTGAATCGTCAATAGGAAAGAGAGAGAGAATGGCTAAAGCCTATGAGGGATATTGATTCAACATATGACATATTGATTCAATATTAAATGTTTTACATTTACAGCATGTAGCAGACGCTGAATAGGTACGTAAGCAAACCACCTTCTGTTAGAATAATGACATCAGTTTATAATCACGGCTAACTTAAAGTAGTCTACAGTAGCCTACACATTTCAAAACATACATTACCTATTAACATACCATTCAATCCTCAAAATAATTGCAAACAGCAATTACCAGCAAAGCGCTTAAACCATATTCAGCACCAAACCGTCAATATTGTCTCTGCAACAGGCCATCATATAGATCTTATAGTTCAGAGGCTGCTCTAGGGCCACAGAAGGAGACCAGAAACAGCTACCCCATTCAATAAGATTGCGGTGCACTGCTTCTTTCATAATAGCTTGTCACAATATTACTGCTTAATTGTAAAAGGAAACATCTCCGCCAGAAGCTGTGTGTGAGAAAATATTAAATAGATCTGATTCTGAGAATAGAGAAAAAAGTAAATAATCAAGCATTGGATTTACCACTCAAGCGGCAATAAAAAAATATTTATTCCTCCATAAATGTTAATGCCATATGTTTTTCCCTATAAAAACAGTTGGCTTAGGGTATGGTTTGTGTGTATAGAGTTGCAATTGATTTTATTCTTTTGTGTAGAAATAACATATAGCTAGAATATCTGCAATATAAAAATCATGCTGAATGATTTATTAGTGCAATACGATGCACCTGTGTACTGTAGGTACCTTGCAAACATTTACATCAATTTAGCAAATAAGTCAATTATAGAAATAATGTATAGTTCTTACAGTACATTATATAGAATAAATTCTATAAAATGTATTAACGAAGTTTAAATGAAGAGGCTATAAAAGGCTATGATATATAGGCTAGTACAATGTAATATAATATAACATATATGTTTAACCATTAAATTCTATTTCTTTACAGGGTAGCACCAATTATTGGGTTTCAGCTCTCTGTGATGTTTCTTCCTTTGTCCAAAAGAAACATACGTCTCATTAAGCATATATCAATATCTATACTGAGTGAAGTGGATTGACAAGGTGTTATTCACACTTGCATAGCTTTTTTCTGCATTTTTAAACATCACCACGAGTCACCAAAGGATTTCTGTTTGTGCCCGCTTGTATCACAAATCATACAATCAAAGGAAGCCATAAAACACTGTACTTTAGTAAAGGGGTACCAAATGGGTTTATCAGGCAACCTTCCCGGAAGAAGATTAGCTTGCCATCTTCTCAATCTACATGAGTGCTCTTTCATTTCTACAGCCAATTCCACTGACCCTCTCTTATTTTCCTAAATGTTCCTCCCAGATTTCTCCTTCCTCAACATCTCCACCCGCCAGCTTAACCTGACACCTTCACGCCATGAACAGGCATCCTCTGACCGCACAAAACCCATCCCAGCCTCCCCTACTCATTCTTTTCTGGTATCACTGTGCTCATCCCTTGCCCATCTCTAGGCCAGTCTCTCAAGGGATAGTTCAGAGATGAGCCTATTTTCTTCTTACCTGTTGATCAATATAGTAATATACTTTAATTGAATCACATGAATCTGACCTTAACAGTATAAACAGAGCTACTACAGGGCCCTGTTTACTTCCTTGATAACTGAAGGATTGATAGTGACAGTTATAATGAAATCAAAGATACCGCTCTTTTTATTATGCGTATCCGCCACTTCGAGCAACTGAAGTGGATCTCAAAAGATTAGATTGTTGGACTTCAAAATAATATTTTGAATCTAATCCCAAATACATTAATTATACAGCATATATTCCCTTCTCCCAGTGTGTTTAACGCACTGGGAGACCTCAATGTCTGACCACAGCCTGTATGACAGTCTGCCCTCTGGGTCTCCTGTTGCCCCTATTCATTTCCATTTGGGCTCTGTATGCGCGAGTCAGACAGCACGGCTCACAAACCAACCACCAACAGTCACACAGTGTGCGTACGTGCACGTTTATGTTTTTATATACATGTGTGTGTGTGTGTGTCAAGGACGAATGTCTACCGCATCACCCGGAGTACCGTATTAATCAAGGAGGTTTACGCTGAGTGACATGCGGCAAGTGCTAATCAGATAATGTGCCGACAAATGTACCAGGCGGTACATTCACTTCACAGAAAAGGGGGTTTCCCCTGTGTCAGCGCAGGAGGAATGTACAGTAGGGATAGCAGGACCACGGGTTTTAACACACACCTTTGGTTGCAACTTGGACACATCGTCAGTGATGTTACCTGGGGTCTTTGGGTGTTTTGGGTCTTTCAACATCAGACACCCTCGCCCAGGTGAACAAACGGGGGTAATCAGGCCCCAAGCTTGTGTCCAAGTAGCTTGTGTGATCCACGAAATGACCACGAAATCACCACGCTTGATCCACAGCCATCTTAATGCCTTCTCTGATGCATCTGTAGTCTTCTTGATGGCTCTCCTGCTGTGCAGTCCCACAATTCCCAGGAGCCAGGGCACTCTCTACAGGAGTGCCCTGTAGAGAGACTGGCCTGCCCTGTATCTATGCCTCCCCTGCCCTCACCCCTACTTGCACCAACCCCTATCCGCACCTGCTTTCTGGTGAGCACTGCTTTCTACTCCTCCCCCTCATACAGCAACCATACACTATTTTCTACCCCTCCCCCTAAACATAAACAGTGAGCTAGGGCTCAAACTTGGGCTTTGTGAGTCAATGGTACCTCCAAGTCCAGCTGGTGATGATTATACAGTGGTCTACCTGCCGGCATCGGTGTTGCCAGGTAATTTTTCCGGGGCTTCAGCCCCAAATGTTTTGACTGTAGCCCCGAATGTAATTTTAAATGTATGCAACACAAAGTTTAGGTGCAGTTCAACAACAACAATAACAACACAAATATTTTCTGTAGGAATATGCAATAATGTTCATGACGCAGCCTGTCTATGCACTATGCACTATGCGCAACGCACGCGTACGGTATGGGTGTGTGAGGTTAGCTTTACTATATGTACCATTAATTTGTGCATTGCGCACTGGTTCTGAGCGCATACAGCAACTTATTTTACTTGTGGTAACACTGATGGCCCAGTGTCGAGAGTCACGGTCCGCCACACACACACACACACACTATCATATAGCTACATCCCAAATAATCTGGGCTCAGCCCCGGATGTTTAACAGTGCAGCTGATGCCCCTTCCTGCAGGTCTTTCTTTATATTACTATGCAATGAAAGACAACACCCTGAATCTAGTTCCCCTTTTTTCCTCTGCCTCTATAACAGATCACCATGGTTACAGTGATGGAGAGCTAGTGTTCTGCTAAAAGCCCACATCAGCAGAGACAGAGGAGTGGGATGTTGGTTTGATCACAGTGACCATGCGAAATCAAATCAAATAATAAATAAATAAATATAAGAATCATTATGGACTACACATAATGGCTTCCTGTTTCAACTCCAGTTACCCTTATATTTAGCTGACATGTTAACTTATATTCAGCTAACTCCACGTGTGACACAACACCATACAAGATGAACAAAATTACATTTTATTTCACCTGAATATGCTGAAAATGTATGTTAGCCAACTTAAGTAGAAACAAAACATGTTTACAGTATAGATGGTTCATATTCTAATATAATCTGTCCAGGTTGCAGAGGTGTCCTGAGCTTTTCCAGGCAGCAGTGGGTAATTTTCTATCTATAGAGCCATCACCACATCCATGATCAGGCCAGTTCGCCATCCCTCATGATCTACAGTGTGTGGAAGTCAGTCAGGGTTCATGACATCCCTGCAGGCTCAATCAATCTGGGGCTCGGAGGAGGAGCAGGAGGATCAATAGGGTGATTTCTTAATGATGGCTAAAAGCCTGCTGTGAAACCCGAGAGGTCTCACGGCCCAGGGACAGCCGTCAACCTTGGGGTGTCTGGCGACTATAGCTGCTAGCGGTGACACACACAGGTGCGTTCTAGCCTACTGTCACGGATTCTACAATTTAATTCTTTATGCACTACAATATTTTATATAGTTAGGGCTATACAGACAACCCCCATGTTTACACCTGAGTCTTTCTCGTTTTCGAGGCCCTTCTCATCACTACCCCTTGTGACCAGAAATTACACATTAAACTACTTTAAGTTCTACTTTAAGTTCTAGTTTATGTGTATATATACGTTGCCAACCTCTCCTGCTCAGAATGAAGGCCCCAGACAGGTCTTAAAAACAATACATTCTCGTCCAATCCTTCTTTACATGAATCCCTCTCTCGACTGCCGTTCTAACTATGCTAATGCGCTGTCTCTCAACTTGCTGCTGTGTCAACACAAACTAAATATATGAATATGTATATGGAAGTAACATTTTCTTGTCATCCCTCGAGACACCCTCCAGCGCTTTATTATCATTCTACCGCACTGACATTCCTTTCTTACGCTGTTGTTTATGGCTGTTTGTGTTTGTGCTGATTATGATGAAGTAGTTATATGAGGCATGGCTGCAGGTGTTTCAGCAACGCAGATGCTGCTCTTAAAATTCTGTTTCCTGAAGATATTTCTCAGTTTGTTTCCATAGTGTAGCTGCACCGACAAGCCAAAATATTATGACCACTCACAGATGAAGCGAATAACATTGATTATCTCATAACAATGTCGATGTCTGGGATATATTAGGTGGTGAGCAAACAGTCTATTCAATTGTGGTGGATGTGGGAGAAATGGGCCGGTATAAAGACCTGAGCCACTTTGACAAAGGCCAAATGCTAGCCTATTATGACCACTCACCCTGAAATGAGATGAAGGAGCAATAGCATGTCATAGCATGCAACAGAGTTTTCTGGAAAAGCAGTTATGCTTCATTTATTGGTCTAGATATACAAAATAGTCAGATATGTGGTAACGACATAGAGGAATTCCAGTCCAATAATGGCCCATTATATTTGTAATTCATTTTTGTGTTGCATTATTATTCAAATGTGATATTATGGACAATTGTGTTAACAATATGAAAATATAAATCACAATGATTCATAAGAATCTCTTCAGAATGAACATTGGCACCTCTACCACTGACCTCTCTACCTCATAACACTCCCATTAACCGAAGCCCTCTATGGAGATTCTTTATCTTCTGACTGAGGTAATTTTGTCAGCTATTGACAAATGTACTTATTGTAAGTCGCTTTGTATAAATGTTATAATTAAATTTTTAATGTATTTTTTCTAAATTATAAAACTGATGATTGTAATCAATGATTTCATAATGGGTAGGCTGTTTTCTCAGAATGAATGCAATGCTAGCATGCTAGCACAATATTTGGTTTTATTTGACACCTAACTAGCACTGCGCTATCTGATTTTGACTGACACACCCACTCTCATTCCGGCGCAAGCGATGTCATGGCACACCGGGAAATTAGCAAATGCACCCAGGCGAAAGAAAAACCACCTTTTACCCAACAAAATTGTCATTACGTCTGCGTTTGCGCTACCACCGGCCTTGCGCCGTCCGGAAACTAGAGCCCTATATGTAGTGCAATAGGGTGATGATAGAACAAACAACATAGTGCAGGTTAGGTCTGAACGCTCTGAAGTCAAAGTAACAGTGTATTTAGCAGAGAGGGATGTTTACTAGAAATCACAGCCTAACAGGCCTCTGTGGACAAATTTAGAGAACAAAGCACATGGGGGACTGAGGGATAAAGTAAAGGTCTTCCTGCTGAAACAGGCAGTGTCTGGGCAGAACACCAAAAGTAATAAACAACAGGATTAGCAGTACCTGGCGACATCTTGAAAAAAAAAAAAAAGTCTCTTTGTCTGTCTCTTCCAAATATCCAGGGGAAGGACCCCAGATATGTCAAAAACTTTTAAGATTAGAGTAGACAATTAGGATTTCAAGTAAAGGTATAGCGTGTTTAGCTAATCAACAAATAATAATTTAATAATCATATAATTAAGGCAAATTCCTGACTCAAAAAAACAAACAATGTCCCTGGACTGCTATTGGAGGACTCAGGCCATATATACAGTAGGTGTCTGCTTTTTATGCTTGTTAAGTCTAGAAACACAACGAGTCATGTTCTTGATTTTACATAACACATAGTGTGTTTCTATGGACAGTTATACTGAATAAAGAATAGCTTATGGTACCATAAACCACTTACTGTACTGCAACTCTCCCATTACCCCACCAGCGGGGCCTCTATGACTATAGCCAACATACGTAACGCGTGTAAAGAAAACATACTGTAACATTACATTGTGCAGTGTCACAATGGGGACACTAACATGTTTGGCCAAGAAAAAACATCACTGATTCAGAGCTCATATTTGCCCTCTTCTCTGATTGTGAAAAGACAATTAGCATTTAGACAAGCCTTGTCAACAGCATACAGTGCCTCTGCCTCGTCAGTCTCAGAAGAGCAGTGCCCCACTTAAATGGTGACACACTCCGTCTTTACCCACCTGTATGAACGTTGTCTCCAGGGGCTTTTTCGCCATGTTGCCCACCTCTCCCCTGCTGAAGTTGATGGGTGAATATGGGAAACATATTAATGATGACAAGCAAGCTGGTTACCGTCGGTATTGTAAACTTCCCCTAACAGCTATATATAGTGGCAAGTACAAAGAACACCTAGGGGAAAATGTTTTAAGGGTTTTATTGGTTTCCAATAAAACAGTGTGTTGCGTCAAACTCCGTTGTCCGCCATCCAAAGGGTAGTCACCAGTCCAGGGTTGCTATTAGCACACAGGGGAAAATATTGTCAGACAGGGTCAATGCCAGTAATTCCATACAATGTAATCTTCTACTACTACTACTACTACTACTACTACTACTACTACTACTACTACTACTACTACTACTCCTCCTCCTCCTCCTCCTCCTCCTCCTCCTCACTCGGGGTTAGAGAGTAGCCGCCTACCTCCTCTCCTGATCGGCTGCACCTGGGGTTCCTCCACTGATTGAAGACTCGGGCCAGCTGGTAACGTCCCTCCCAGACCCCGCCTCTCTGGAGGCATGTCTGTGTTGTCTACGTTCCTCCACAATATATATATATATATACTGTATATATGCAACATATAAAAATATATACACAGAGGTGGGAAGTAACGGGTTTTCAGGTATCTGTACTTTACTTGAGTATTTCTTTGAATGACAACTTTTTACTTTTTTTTGTTTGTTTTTTACAAAAAAATGAAGGTAATACGTAATCATCACTGACCTCCAGCGCGTTACTGGTGTGCATGTTTCTGACCAAACTGTCTCAGACTCCATGAGAGTGGCATGAGGGCCCGACGTCCTCTAGTGGGAGCTGTGCTCACAGCCCAGCACCATGCAGCTCGATTGGCATTCAACAGAGAACACCAGAATTAGTAGGTCCGCCATTAGCAACCCGTTGTCTTCACCGATGAGAGCAGGTTCACACTGAGCACATGTGACAGACGTGAAAGAGTCTGGAGATGCTATGGTGAACGTTATGCTGCCTGAGACATCATCCAGCATGACTGGTTTGGCGGTGGGTTAGTGATGGTCTGAGGAGATATATCCTTGGAGGGTCGCACAGACCTTCACGTGTTAGCTAACGCTACCCTGACTGCTGTTAGGTTCCGGGATGAAATTCTCATCGTCAGACCTTACGCTGTGTAGTGGGCCCTGGGTTCCTCCTGGTGCAGGACAATGCCCGGCCTCATGTGGCCAGAGTGTGTAGGCAGTTCCTGGATGACGAAGACAATGATGCCATTGACTGGCCCTCACGTTCCCCAGACCTGAATCCAGATGAGAACCTCTGGGATGGTATGAGCTCGCTATGCCCTGATCCAGGTCTGGGAGGAGATCCCCGAGGACACCATCCGCCATCTCATCAGGAGCATGCCCAGACGTTGTCGGGGGTGCATACAGGCACTTGGGGGCCATACACACTACTGAGTCACATCATGAGTTTCCATGATGAAATTCTCGCAAGTTGGAACAGCTTGTGATTTCAATTGTTTATTTTGATTAATTGAGTTTGAATCTGGTTGGTGATTTTGGTTTCCATTGACCATTGTTAAGTCATTTTGTTCTCAACGAATTACACAATATACAGTAAAGATTTTGATCTTTGATATATTTCGTTCATTGAGACCTGATGTGTGATTTTTTGAGCACAGTACGAGAGAGAGAGAGATGTTGGAGAGAAGACTAGCAAATCTTATCACATCAACATTTTAACATAGTGGAAACAAGTGGCCCAATAATGAAAACACTAAATATTTTGTCAGGTGAAAACCCTAAATTATTGCTTTCAAAGCAATAAACTGGAACATTCCATATAAATACATTTCCCAGCTTTTTTTCACTAACTGAGGTAGTACAGCAATGATTCAGCCTAGTGGCCACACATAAAGGCCTTTCCAATCGCTGTCAGACACCATAGGGAGGACTGAAAAGCAAACGCTAACACAAAAGTCTCTTTAGTAGGTTTTAATGTAGAAATAAAAGAAGGACTGGACAGTGGCAGAAAAAAATAGTCAGGATGAGGTAAAAAAAAACAAAAGAAAAAAATGAAAAGTCAGGCAGGGAGAGGCAGGGGTGCAAAGACACCCCCGATGTGGCAACAGAATAATCCAGAAGCCCAGGTAGGTGTGACATTTGTGGCATGCATGAAACAGCAGTGGTTTGTCCACCAGAGAGGATAGGCCAAACTAAACAGAGTAGAAGCCCCCACATATTTTCAATACACTGACATCACACACAAGACAGTTTAGTTTGGATGTGAGCTTCTTGCGTGTGTTCAAGACTGTAGCATGAAAACTGGTTTTGTGGAGGTCTGTGAAGGTTGTCCAGTGGCCATCAAGGCTGCATATTGATTTTCTGCATGAAAGACGCAGATCATTGACGTCTCTGTGTGCAGATGGTCTAGAAGGTAACCCTATGCTGATTAATACAACAACGCAGACCTGTTAATCAAATATGCAGATCAAATTATGAAAGGGGCACAGTCACAAAGCCACAACAGATGAGGCCCTGCTATAACTGCCCAAAGCACCCCCCTCAGTGCCTCCTTGGAGAGCGACCCCATTAAACTCTATTATCTATCAAGGGGTCAGTAGCACTATTGATCTATCAAAGTGAACAGATCTTCTGGGTTTTCACAAGGATGAAGGCAGTGGTTGGACTCGTGAACAGCTAGTTTTACATGCATCTCCACCCCTGGCAACAGGACAACATCCCAATAACTGAAAACACTCGTCTTAACACTTCGTCTTTTATTTTCGACCACCAGCTGATGTTTCGTCATGCTTATGGGCCAGTTTCTGCACACGCATTCTGAAGCACAGCCTCTGAACGTTTCCACATTGAAGACGAGAGCACAGTGGAGAGGAGAGAGGGGGTCTGATTGAGTTATATAAAAGACTGAAAATCACTTTGTGATTAAGGTTTTGAAGGAGTTCAACAGCCAGTGCTGGAGAGGAGGGCTTAGTGTGTGTGTATGTGTTTTCAAGACTGAAAGTAAAGGAAAATATCAATTATGCCCTCACAGCCGGGGACGCTGGAATTGTATGGTTGTAGGACTCTCAACCCTTCACGGATGAATGTAGTGAGTAATTTATAAGCTAATTATACTTTTGGGTGAAGTTTTCCTTTAAAGAGTGGAGAAATTCTTTCTTTGAACCCCCGATGGAATAAAGATGTCAATAGAGTCCAACTTCAATAGGAATTATAGAGGGAAACCTGTATTTAATGGTATAATCAATCGTCCATGCACTGTGCAATACTGTATGTCAATATGTCCATCCACTTATTAGCAGAATGACAATGTCCAACTAGCAGCTAATCTTGTTAGCCTCTTGACCCTGCTCTTGTCTAAATTAGATGCTAGCTCCCTAAGGAGGATAAGCATCTTAAGATTCTTTTACTTACAATAGAATGAACTAACTAACTAACTAATGGTCTAACACAGGCTGTGCTCGTGTTTCATTTGTGCTCTATTTTAAACTATTTTGGGGGCAACTGTCCACCAAAGGTTTTTGTATTTACAACAGTTACAAAGTGTTAAAAAGGGACACAAAATGCCAGAGATGTGGACTCGAATCATTGGACTCGAGTCGACTTGAGTCGCTGTTTTGATGACATGCAACTTGACTTGACAGAATATATATGACTTTAGACTTGACTTGGTCTTGGAAGTTAAAGACTCGTGACTTGACTTGACTTGAGACGATGACTCGAATGACTTGTCTGTGTTATGTTTTCAGTTTAAATATTAAATATTAAAAATGTTGACAAGTGTATGTGTAATGTTACCTGGTATGCGAGCATAGGCTACACTGGGAATGTCATTGTCATGATTGGATGACTACCCTGTCAGTCAAGCTCCTCGTGATCCTAGCTGTTGCTGTGGATCAGATCAGATCATTATCATCATGCCTATGCCAAGAGTCATCGCTTGAAATCTCATCAGTTGATATTATATTAAGCCATAAATGTATGCATCGGTGTATATATAGCCTGGAGGTAGGCGGAGTCAGATTTGATTTTAGCCACAGTTATTTCTACTGTTTCCTTCCTTATCAATAATCACTATTAAGTATGTGTAATTACTTTAAAAACCGGTTGTGTCAAGTCATTTATTTACATTTATTTCACTGAATATTAATAGTTATAATAAAAATTCAATTAATTGTCATACTTTTTTACAGGTTAGATACATTGGCCAATAATACTGTATCATTACTAATATCTTGTTTTTTCTCTTTATAAAGACCAGATACTGCAGGTAAGTATCTTAGGGGGGGTGACTTGATTTGGGACTTGACTTGCTTTAACTAAGGACTCGACTCGACTTGACTTGACTTGACACAACCTGTGACTTGACTTGACTTGACTTGACTTGCCCAAGAAAAAATGACTTGGGACTTGTTTGAGACTTAGACCAAATTACTTGGGACTTGCTTGAGACTTGAGTCACATGTCTGCAAAATGCTACAAAGTCTCACTTTATTTGTTGGGTTTGTTCAGCGTTGTATTTGTTTGGAAATCATTTTTGCATGCTCTCCTTCCCCAGCATAATGGCCAAATGTAGGTCAGAGCGAAAGGAAATAAGGATTTTCTATGTGAAAACACTATATTTGGAGTCCACTCTAAACACTCTTTACTAACTAATACAGAAGATATTGTTATAAAAACCAAACGCCTGTAAATTTTTAATTACTGCTACATTACATTATACTGCTATATTATTTACCAGTGACCTGTTATCTGCAATGTACTGTATACCTCACCTGCTTTATTGGTTCCTAATGTTTAGTAATCGCCACTACAACTGTCTCTATACTATATTAAGGAGATTATGGAAATATAATAATAATATATTCACTTATTTTTCACAGTAATCTTTAACATTTTACTGCAAATATCACCAGGCAACTAAAGTAGGTAACCTATTAGGTATAGTTCATAATCTGTCCAATCCTGCATACGCCATACAGTATACACTGGAAAGGAGAGATTATACACAGATCTGTTGTAGCTATAGCTATAATAACATTTCCAAAACACAAAACATGCTGACTTTAGACGTAAGACTTTAAAACACTGCCACTCCCTGTAAGTCTAATATGTGCACGCTCCAATAGACGCACACACACTCAGAGTGACGAACGCGTGAATTATTGATAACTGTAACGGCTCTCCCTAATTAATAAAATATACACTTATCTTAACCCCCTGCTGAGGCCCGTGTCTTTTTCCACTCCAGCGGACCCCCCCTGCCCCCCTGCCCCCCTGCTCACCCCTCCCCAGCCTCAGTTCCAGGCAGGACAGGGGGGGGGGGGGGGGCCTTGCGCGGGCTTTTATTCCCAGCAGGGAGCGGCGTGTTTGGGCTGGGGGTCTGTCTGCCTGCGCCAGCCAGCCATGCGTCAAGGAGATGTGAGAGGATGGGGGTGGGGGGTCCCTGTCTGTCATGTGAGCTAATGGCTGTCCACTGGCATCTGGTTACTGTGTACCATGTACATACGACTCAGCTCATTAAAAGGCCCCTCTGAGAGAGAGAGAGAGAGAGAGAGAGAGAGAGAGAGAGAGATGGGGGGTACAGTATCATGTCAGGGTTTTTAACGCTGATGACAGCGTTTCCTCCGCATGGCGCTAAATGGTTTTCCCTCCCTCATGTCTTCTATGAAAAAGCTCCGTTCCACATTGTTAAACTATTTTTGCTGATGCTCTTTACTGATGTTAGCAGGAGTTTATACCCCTGCCTGTAGGCCTACTGGCGGGAGAAGGTGGTGGTGGGGTGGTGGGGGGTGGGGGGGGGGGGTCAGATGGAGAACAGGAATATGGAAGGGAGTACAGGCGTGAACAGATGGACAATGGACAGACAACAAAGAGATATGACGACTAAACTAACAAGAAGACGACAAGAATGGGGGGATTGGAACATTAAAATTGAGGGGAGGAATGACAAAAGAAACATAAAGCTGAGGCCATGCTATGGTTGAGTGGATGATGGATGAGGACAGGGTGCTAACGCATAGCATTAATTCATGTGTCAAGATCAGCGATGACATGCAGTGGCGGCGGGCGGTGGAAAGGTTAAGTGCTCGTGTGCCGGGTCTTGCCACATGCTAAGCTCTGTTGACAGAGGAGGCTGAGGGTTTTACATTTGAATACTGAACTTCGCAGTGAGTCAGTACAATAAACAGTTTCCCAATAAAATAATGATGTTTTTGTTTGTCAGCTGCTTAAATACTTTTTTTCAACAACAATTATTTGCCTATATTTCAAAGCGTTGCGGTGTTACCCAGGGGCCAACACTGCACTGCTGTCACCTTCTCTTTCTCTCTTTCTCTCTTTCTCTCTTTCTCTCTCTCTCTGACCTTATGGTGTCCTGCCGTCTTTCTCTGTTTAGAACAAAGAAGCCCCCGATGTGGGGTGTGGACACCCTGACTGTCGGTTGGGACTGACCCGTCTGTCTACTTCAGTGCACCGTATCACCTGTCTGCCTGTTGGCCTGTCTGAATGGCCTGTCTGAACGGCCTGTCTGACTGACATGTCCGCCTGCCCCACATGCCCTCTCCAGCCTTCTGTCTGGCTGTCTGTCTCACTGTCACACTGTGCTGTGATGTGTTTACTAGGGGTACTTAAAGGTACTGCAGAGGGTACTTGATGGCAAATAGAAATCATCAAATTACAACAATAAAATAATATAAACACTATTATAATTGATCAAATAATTTTGATATAAATAGGCCTATGAATCGAGCTGTGAAATGTCGAGCTGTGTGTTCCCGGAGCCATCAAACTGTCGCTGTATTGCAGTATTGCTGTGTAATTTTGCAGCCTGAATCATTTTTACATCTTCACAACTTACAACTTTATTTATTCATATAGTTATACTGAAAAACAGATGTTCCACTTCAAGGGGTATGTCTTTTGGGAAATAATTTTAAAAGGGGTACAGAAGTCAAAAAACAGTTTAAGAACCACTGTTCTAGACCACTAGTATTCAAAGTGGTTCATCGCTTCACAAACAACCACAACACACCACTGAAGAAAATATACACGTTCTATTAATCTAAAATCTTGCAGTGATAATGACCCCCCACTTTAAGAACCACTGGACTAGAAAGGGAGAATTGCAAAACCAAAGCTCCAACCAAAGATTTAATAAGAAATAATTTTAAATTAAAAACTATCAGCCTTTTTACAAAGCAAATTTCTAAAAAGAAAATGTCTCAGAAGAAGTATTTTTTTCCCCAATGTATGTATGATTTGAATGTGTCTGCCTCTGTCTCGCAACTAGACGCCCTAAGCAACATGAATAATTTAGGGCTGACAGATGAGAGCCTGTGGTGGCTTACTGTCTTTTGAAGCCTTCACGAGGATCGCTGCTGTGTCACCTCTAAATAGTTCCCCCTCTTGACAAATGAACAATAATGACATTACATGCACAGCTGTGAGCCATTTTATTATTCCCCCTGACTAATGAACGGCACACGACAAAAAACACAGATTTATGGCTATAAGGTGGACAGAAGCATCTATAACCAAGAGGGGGCGATGGATTAGTTAGAGCTAATCAGGTTCCCCTGATTACTGGATGATGTGTGCACACCAAAGAATGGACAAAGACGTATTGTGACGTAGCACTCAGACGCCTAGCATATGTTTGATAATTGATTGATGGGCCGATATTTAGATTAATGATCAGATGTAATAACTGAGTTAGGAGTAAACAGTAAGCCAGACAGACAGGTACAGACATGACAGGACCCCAAGAAAAACAACCACATTTGTTGGCGGGACTGCCTGTAAAATTCCCTGTCCTCATTTATTTATAGGATACACATATGCAGACCAGGTAGGTATGTACAAGAACATAAATAAATCATGATTAGAACATCTCAGATTTGTTTATATTTTCTCCACACAATGCCAAAATTTTATTACAGTGACATAGATTGTACATATTCATGAATAGAAGAATTCTTTAACATTTGTATGTTGGGAAAAGTCAACTTTTTCATTTTCCATCTGCAGGCAGCTTAGGCAGATGTTACCTAATAGTAAAGTTATATATTAACTTAGTCTTAAATGCAAAAGAACAAAAAAACGGTGGATGATATGAACCAGAAATGTGTCTTGTTACGATATTATACTACTGTATATGATATCTTATTTACAACAATATTTCAGGCACCCGCATTATTGTATTATGTAGTAGATATTTAAAATTTATACTGCAAGGCTCATTGTGTGCTCTCAGTTTTGTAAGATCTCAGAGCTAACCATCTTTATCGGAGGAATCCTCATAGACTGGGCTCTAAGTTATAGACTGGGCTCTGAGTCACTGTCTTATGCATGTGATTCATGCAGACCCTATATATGCTCAAATCCAAACACACACACAACTACTGTGATACAGCTCATTAAAGCTTGGCTCATATTCCAAGGGTGTGCACGTCACCTGTCAATCAGGGAAGGTGTAATTTCTATACTGAGAGAGCTTACGCAGAAAACCTGTCACCACTGACATAGCTTATGCAAGATGACTCATACCAGTTCTGATTTCCATTGTTTAATATGGACATTAAGGCGTTATGGTGCCATATGGCATGCTGGAGTGGACGCTGTCAAAGAAATGAAAGATTGCAGAAGTGTTTGTATCTCCTTGAACCCTCCAAAGTGTGTCACTTTACTCCATCTTCTTACCACTCGGTAAGATGATAGTTGAAGGTGATAGGAAATGCTAAAAATCTATTCCTATTTTCTGTTCACCAATGCTGTAGTCCATATATTCAGCCATGGAAAAAATAAGAGACACCTGCCCATTTTTAAAAATATAATATACAATTACATTTATATTTAATACATTTATATTTATATTAATATTTTTTTAATGATTTAATATAATATAATATATACTTTTTTGATATTTATATTTATATTATTATATTTACAAGAATAGGCAGTGGTCTCTTAATTTTTTCCATGGCTGGATATATATATATACTGTTAAAAAATTCCTGATTTTATGAAATTACTTTTTCTGTTTTTCTTTAATTGTATACAAAACTGTAAATTTACGTACATTATCTGTACATTAAAAAACCAACTGTTATTTTAGGTTATTATGACAATAATAACAATTTACATTTCTTTCTAATTTTTGTAAATAAAATGACTGTATTATTTATACAGCATTTTTTCTGCTTTCTTAAATTACATACAAATGTATGTAAAATGACAAAGAGTATCTGTAATTAAATATGCTGCTCATTATTTAAATGTTTATGTCCATACTACAAATTGAATTAATTAATTAATTGAAGATTTTTCTTTTGTCATTTTAAGGTAAATCTTATTGATATTATATATGAGTACTTTTACATTCAAACTTAACTTAATATGACTTAATATGTTCAAAATTAAAAAAATTAAAGTGTTCACAATAGGCAAGGCTTCAGAACAGAGAACAACACGAATGATAGTGAAGCAACAAACGACCTACAATTTAGTCAAAGCCTTGGCAGAAAAGGTATATTACAAAATAAAGCCTTCTTATGAACATTTTCTTGTCGTTAACTCTCCTGGCCAAACTAGGAGAAATCTAGGAGCATCAAGAAACAAAAACAACTCTCATGGCAACGTCCATAACATCCATATTGTATGATACAGGGCTGGGGGGGGGGTCCAGGGAGACCCTCTTTACCAAATAAACATATCTGTAAGGAACGAGAAGAACTAAATATGAGTTTGATTACACCACAATTATTAAAAATAAATGTTTCTTGACTTGACTCCGAGCTGTTTGCTGCATGTCATCCCCTCTCTTACCTGCCTTTACTGTCTCTCTATCGCTATCAAACTAAACAGAAATGCCAAAATAATCTAATCAAACCTAGTTACAGGGTGCTGTAGGCCCAACAAAACAGCCGGTAATATTAAGTTCAATGTCCATAACAAACAGTACATCCCAGTGTTTCCCTACTATTGATTTTGCCCCCCCCTGAAAGAATGACACAAAAATATATAATTTGGTTATATATTCAAAAAAAAAAATAAAGTGAGATAAAGCTGTTTTCACACAGGCAATTTGTGTTCGCTTGCTGTCTCAAAAGCTCAATTCATTTGAACTTTAGTTGTGCAACGTTGCCCTAACTATTTTCACCTGATCGCCTGTTGTGGAGTACACTAACATTACATGGTCTCATTGCCCAATATGTGAAGGTAGCACAACTGTAGAAAGTTCAATCAGGGGGTAGTAACTTTAGAGGTAAAAATGTTAAAGAGGAACGGAGAAGGCGATGAGCCAAATTTTTTACAATTTTTCTCTCTTGAAAGCAACAAAATTTGGAGAAGGACTCCAGCACCAATGCAGCGATAGGAATAACTGCCTACTGCGCACCACATCTATGACCACTTATCAGTAACACGCCGGCTCCGCCACAGCAGTTTCGGGGGTCTCTACCCCCCTGAAAAAAATCCTAGGGGAAAAACTGCATCCCATAACAATCTGTCTTGTGAAAATTATTTTTCTATTGTTTTACTGCACAATAGGAAAA
>JAOEHI010049107.1:0-20305 GCA_025447815.1 Percopsis transmontana | reverse complement strand
CACACACACACACACACACATATATATATACATACACACACACACACAAACGATCACCGACAACTCCTCACCACCCGCTCTCCGGCTTTATAGGCTGGGAGAGCGCGGTGATGAGGAGATGCGGGACAGGTGTGCGTAAGTGAGGGTGCGCTTGATGAATGGACGGCCGCTCCCGTTGTTACATTTACACACTGCATATTTACTGTTTTTATGTGTGCGACTGTGAGAAATATAGTAAAATAGTAAAATCACCATAAAATGCAAACATGGTTCCGAATAATATAAAAAAAAATCTGTGTTTTATAAAAGGAGGACAAATAAAAAAAAAGGCAAATGTTAGTTTGTTTCTCTGGTACAATAGGGCATTGTGTTTTGATCAGTAAAACGTCAACGCAGCGCAGGGCAGCACTGAAGCTGCATAATAGTTTTGACACTCTGCCCCAAAACATATCCACTGCCAGTCAATTCAACCGATAGAGGCAGGTAAACAGGATTTCAGAAACTGACCAGATGTGTGTAAGGCCTACCTGAATATAACCACACAACCTTCCGCAAACAACCCCCCTAATAGTGGGCCAGGGCTGATTTGCTGTCTCAGAGTTTTAAGAGTATTAGAGAGAGAGACAGGCTATGTTTACTACAGCCCCCACGGCAACGGATCAAATATTCATGAAGACAAATAGTATCCAGCCAGCCTCAGAACCACACCATGTAATTCAGACTTTGTCATCTGCGCTGAAATAAAGGGATTACACAGTGTGAGGGGCCTAATTTAGACCCGACACCAGACTCCAGGGACAGCAAGGGGTAACTGTTACAGAACCTGTGAAAATAGGAGCGAAAGGAGGAGAGAAATAGGTTGGACTGGAATATATTTAGACGAGTGCATGATGGGGACTATTTTAGTTCGCCACTAGCACTGCTCTAATGTTCGGGGAGTTAGTCCTGAACCAGCTCTAGCGGAGATACATTGGGAGCGAGCAGCACAATCGAACAAGCGTGTAACACACTGTGCGACACTGCTTTTATTTTTTCCCAGATACCCAGGCCTCCCTGTAGCAGACTGTCAGCTCCATACTGTACAGGAGGCAGAAAGAGAGAGAAGCGTGTAGAATTAAGGTCCAGTCACCTGAAGTAGTGTCTATTTAGTATAGATGTAGTGCACCATTGAATGCTCAGCCTAAGAGCATAATCCATTGGCTCCACTGATAGCCAGGTAACCATAGAACTATAAAATAACTAGAAGCAACAACCCCGTTTGTTCTATTGACATACATTGAAGACAACCATGGGGGAAATGCTAAGATAGCTCTAGACACATTTTAATTAAAGCTGCATTACTTAAACATTTCTACATTGTACAATGTTCAAACAACTATTATATATAAAAAGGGTGACTTAGCTTTAATCAGGCCCTAAAGCCAGGAACATTTCTGTGCCTGAAATGTGTTCGGGGTTTACAAGAAAGAACGGAGAGAAGGGGTGTTCAGGAAATTAAGAAATTAGGTTAATTAAAAATTAACATGTTTATAACCACAACTGATACAAATAAACAATAACAAATACTATGCTGGCATTTAACATGTCTCATTACTTTATTATTTTTCTAATTGTAGTCACCCATGAAATGTGAAATGCCATGAAATGTCCTCTTCTGCCCTTTCCTCTGGTACAGATAAATTAAATCCGGTGTAGGTCTATCCTTATCTACTATTCTAAGCTTGTTCAAAAGAAAGTTTAGCGACATTTTTTGTATTATTGATCGCCATTAGCTCAGAGCTTGGCTCACAGCTATGTAGCCTAAGAGTCGAACAGTAAAAAATAAATTGATACTTCCCTATTTCAGCTGATGTTACAACCAGCACGCAAAACAATTTTATTTAAATTTGGTGATAATTAGCGTATCATTCAAATTGCTATTCGTTTGGTTCATGGTGGTTTCAATAAACCCCCACCCCCATATATATCCCGGTAAATTCACAAGCACGCAGTTTGTCCTCCATTTTTGATCACCAAGAAGAGAGAGGGACTTCAGATGAACACCTCTACTCTCCGATTGTCTTGTCGCTACATCGCGCCACTGAAAATTTGAATTAAGTAGAACATCGGTCAACTTTCCCGGTTGCCAAGTCGCTGAGCAATTGGTCGCCAGCCGCCTTTTTTGCTCACTGTTGCCAACTGTCGCCGGGCACTCATCGAAATGAATGATGGTCTGTCGCTTATTGCTGGCTGTCGCTAGCGGTGTGAACGTACGGTAATTGTGCACTCACTTCAAGCGACTCATGGTGAACTCACACCGGCAGAGACTTTGTCGCTGTGAGTCGCTGAGTCGCTGACCACCCATCCCAACAATCTCGGAGATCTGCCTCCATGCATCATTTTTATATTAACGTCCCTGTAAAGGCAAGCCAATGCAAAATGGCTCCGTACACAGAGGTCATCGATGCAGAATAGAACGTAAATACCAGGTGCTGATGTGTGCGTGTGTGTGTCTACCTGTGAGAGAGCGCTTGCGGACCCGGGTGCTGCTGCAGCCGGCGCACTGGGAGAACTCGGACCACTCCGACAGAGCACAGTCATCCTTGCATGCCACCCGACACTCCCGGACCTGGCTCGGCAAGGGCCCCGCCCAGCGCAGGCACGCCGGCACCTCGGCCGGCTCCCCATCCTCCCCAACACAGCTGACTCCTGGGGACAGAAAGGTTGGTGAGGACGTCACTCCCCTCCCCCTCCCCCTCCCCCTCCCCTCGCTTTAACACGAGTCTGTGCCCAAAACTACCCTTCGGTAGCTTCAGCATGCTGTGGGCATGAAATGATGACTTATTGTAAAATACACAGTAAGACCAGATGGATTATTTACATTACCAAGCACCTCATGTAGCACTCGTTAAACTAGAAGTAAAACTGCACAGTCAGTCCGATTCAGATGCCTTTGAGGACTTCTGGAACGGAGAATAGCGATAGAGCAAGCAGAGAGGGTGAGAGAGCATGTGCGTTTCAATAACTCCAACGGTGCAGCAACAGCTCTTCTTATGAAAAAGCAACCTTTATGATAATTAAATGTTATTTTTAGATGTTGTATCTGAGCCTTTGGTGATAATCGGCATGATTTCTCTGCGTTGTCAGCGCGTTGGCAACGCTGACAATTCACTGCGTGTATGCTGGAGTGGGATCGGGGGGTGGGGGGGGGGAGGTGTTGGAGGGACAGCCTTGTTCAAACAAGATCTGAACTAAACTGGTGCTTGTCCCTCTTGAGGTGTCTTGAGTGCTATCATGGAATGTTTTGACATTTATTGATCTACAAACATGCCTTGTACTCATTGTATTGATTCCCATTTGACTTTTAAATGCTGCCCTCTTACAGGTTTTCTACATGACTGCTGAGTGTGCGTGGGAGGGCAGTGTGGCTAAGCTAAGCTCTTCTCCAGGCGCTGGAAAGGGTCAGCAGGAGCTTTGGTTCAAGAGAACTCCCCATGCCTAGACAGTTATCTCTGCCATGCCACACTGTCTTTTCCCTGTGCATCTTAAATGGTGACGACTTGGCATGAAAATATTAATCTGCTGCGCTGAGGTTTTATTTACTGCAAGTTTACTGCACTCTTAGAAGCTAGAAACCATATAGGGTTTTTTCGGCTTGTCCCCATAGGAGAACCCTTTTTAGTTCCACCCTTTCAGAGGGTTCTACCTAGAACCTAACATAAAGGGTTATACCTAGAACCATCTGGCAAAGGTTACGGTTTCACCTAGAACCCTTTCTGGGGGTTCTACCAAGAACCCTTTTATATTTCAAGGGTTTCATCTAGAACCATGTTGTATTTTACAGATGAGGCTAAAAGATTATTGAATCCCATATATTGTACAGGCTATTGTGGTCATCCATCGTTTAAAAAAAAAAATCTATGTGACAAATACCAATGTTTACAATGTTGTTGACATTGAGAAAACATTCAAGCAATTAATGAGAAAAACATTTATTTACAAATATTGTAAATGTAAATGTATTAAGTGTTCTTTAATTCCACTTATTTGAAGTATACTTACAAAAAATTCACTTTATTATGATTATATTTTAAACTGTACTCTAGTGTTCTTTTAATCTACTTATGAAAACTAAATATTGCAGTAGTAGAGGATGGAGGGTGTAACAAAATCTCTTGTTAATGTTGACAACCAATTGTAGCTGCTCTAAGTTACCTGCCCCATTCACACAAAATGTGAGCAGGTTAGGCTAGGCTAACATGCAATCGTTTAACCATTCTACATTATTTCTAAGATGTTTAACAATTTGTTTATTGTTTAGAAGTACTTGTATTATTCCAATTAAATCACTACAAGTGTGCTACAGTACACATTTGAGCACTTACATTGTGTTTTATTATTTTATTTGAGATTTTTTACACATGGTTAGCCATGTAGCTACACATGATTTAGCCCTATAATTTTATACATGTTGTGAATTAATGTAAATGTTGGCATTATTAATATGGCTACAGCGGATATCTAGTTGCTGATGTTTCATATCCTGATCCTGTTATACACAGGTCAGGTTTTTGTTTTTGGGAAAGAATGAGATCGTGAGCCTCCCAGTGAGATTGGACAACTGAAGAGTCTGTCAACCCTTATTGTCTACTCTACACCTTGAAGGATGGTAGTTCTTTTCTTTTCAGCTCCTGTGAAAAAGAGACCGATTGACACATTGAGAAGATGAGAACAGTATTCCTGTTAACTAAGGTTCTATATGGGAAATTGTGATTGTATACTGAGAAATGAGATCTATACTGGCATAAAGACACTGAATTATCCTATAGTGATTTTGATATGCCAACTTGTCACTCTAATGAGATTGGTCAAATTTAATTAATGCACATGACAGTGATTTAAATATTTCCTTAGATAGTATAAGAGTGTATAGGCCTAATTGAAACGTTTGAATTTTGTATTTGTATTTCCTGTTTCTAATATTGTTTCTATGAACAAATATTTACTTACTGCTATTCTTCAGTGTCTGTTGCTGCCTCCTACATGTCCAAGAACATTCTGGGAACCGGACCACTACATATTTATTGTTAATTCCCCAAAAAGGGTTTCAAGGTGTTACATTTGCATTACTTTGAGTGCATATTTTTGTTAACACAGATAGTAAAATAAAGTTTGTATTTGTTCTAAAAATTTAAATTCTTAGAGCTTTATGTAATAAATGTAATAACACATTACATTTGTTTTGTTTATCCTACCACATTTTATAGAGATTTAAGATCCAAAAACTGTGTTTTAATGTGTGTTTTTTTCTCATTGTAACATTATGAGTTTAAGTTAACATTTAAAGTAATGCCACTTTAATACACTTTATATAATGTACACAAAAGTTTATATATATTTTGAAATTTGTTTTGCAAATACAATAAAGGAAGAACTATCTCTTGCCTTTATTGCTTTTGGTAAGATATTTTAAAGTGTTTGACAATGCAATAAAACGTACTGACATATTTATGACAAGTCCAAATTGTTCCATTGTAGTTGAGGTCAAGGAAAGTTGTCACGACATTGTTATAAATGCATTTGACAATGTAATACAACTTAATGACATCTTTATGACAAGTCCAAATTGTACCACTGACACTTAGATGACACTTAATGACAACAGTCATAAACATTAATAAACACTCCTTCATGTTCATAATAGGTGTCATGTCAGTCTTATACACACCCCTTCAAATAAAGTGTTACCAAAAGTATATCCACTAGGGGGCATATCAGGGCCAAATCATCCCTGGCGGACACCGGAATATCTATCAACTTTCGAATTTATGATATTGTTAAGATCACCGCAGAAAAAGCGGCAGCAGCAGCAGTAATATGTGGAACAATACTATAGCGCTAACCTCCACCCCTTTCCCAGAGTTCCTGGTGTTCAGTGTGTGATTTGTCTCGCATAATATTCCGTCCTAGTTTGACATCATCAGAACTAGTTGCTCTCACTTGTTCTTCCTACACTTCCTAATACTTTAGAAACACATTATTGTTATATAGTTAATTTTGAATAATTTATATGTAGATTTCCTGTTTGAATAGGATTCAAACTACGAATCAAGCCTACTTGGTTTGATAGGGTTGGCAAAGCTTAATCTAGGGTGGGCAATGCCCACCCCTGTCGTAGGCTCTGCTGTCAGATCCTTATATGCTGTCAGATCCTTATATACTGCCCCCACGCTCATGTGGTGCAATCCGCAGGGCAACCAGCTCTCAGCCCCCACATACTGACCCCCAAAGGGCATCCAGCTCCCAGCCCCCACACACCAAACCCAGCTTTTCCCCCTGGGAGACCGGGGTTCAATTCCCAACTCCAACACTCCTCCACAATGTAGCCTTCCATAACCCCCACCATCCAAAGGAAAACATAAAGGCACCTTATTTGGCGCTCATGTGCTCCTCCCACCAGAGGTTGCAGTTACAATGGTCAAAGCAGAGCTAAATGGTGGCTCAGTAGGTAGGAGTGCAGTTCTGAAGATTGAGGGTTCAAGAGATGATCTTCCCCCCAGAGAGTACATTATATATATATGCACTGTATTCTTAGCCACTCTTTACAAAAGCACCAGTTAAGTGTTGTGCATGCTTTCAACAGGAAAGCCCTTTTTTCCACAAAAAAAAAAATAAAGTTTTTTTTAGAAGCAAGAGAGTAGAACCTCAGCCCTTCAAGAAGAACCCTTTTCAAACTCTTATTTCTAGAGGCCCTTTTACACCAAGCGTGATGCAGACATAATTCCACAAGAATTTCACGTTGGCGATAAAAAGGACAAGGGTGGACTGACTGAATACATAAATAATAATCCAGCGTCAAGAAAATAAATATCCACGGGGGTGCCACTATCTCAAGATCTCATTGGCTCCCACATTGTACCAGAGACTTATAGAAGAGACAGACCACTTAGAGAATCCCGAATAGAACTCTATGGGGGAAGTCCATAACGCCAAAGATGGCGGTTGTATGCACACATTCTACCCCCCCCCCCAAAGAGCCAATCGTCTGCTTTATAACGGCCGAACCGAGAAACCTATTAAGCCAATCGTGTGGTTGCACTGACCTTGGGCATGCGTAGTAGAAGTATACTACATTTACAGCATTTAGGAGATGCTTTTATCCAAAGCGACTTACAATTAGTACATTTGTCAACAGTTGAACTGGTTAACCACCAGTTTTTGCAAGCAGATAACATTCTCCTAGAATAAGCGCAGCAACAAAGGTTACTTTACCTATGCATTTGCAGAACATTACTAGAAAGTTATCATTCACTCTTCAAACAGTCTATAATTGCCAACTGCAAAGTGCTTAATATCCTGATCTAACAGAGTAGAAAGAAGGAATTATTATTATTATTATTTTTAGTAAAGTAAAGGGAGGAAATGAGGATTAAATATGGATTGTTAGTTGGTGGGATTAGTGCTATGAGGTAGAAAGATCGGTGGTCGAGGTACCGAGATTTATCTTGAAGAGGTGGGTTTTAAGTCTTTTGCGGAAGATCGGTAGTGACTCTGCTATTCTGACCACTGCAGGAAGCTTCATTCCACCATTGCGGTGCCAGGAGAGAGAAGAGCCTGGGCTGGGCTGCGCGACTCTTGCGCGCAGATCGTAGCGACGGAGGTGCCAGCCTGCCATTTTTTAAGAACAGTAATACTCATCCTGCTATGATCCATAGATGTGATTATAAATTGTCTGTCCTTCTTTTATGTCGTCACTCGCCACAGCACATAACTACCAGCATCTAAATATAAACAAATAAGACTGACACACCTGCAAAACTTTTTTCTTTTGAAAAATAGGACTCTTTGGGAATGTCGAGATCGTTTTTTTGGGGAACGTGTATACAGTATATAATACGAGCAGTTCTCAGCAACATTTTGAAATAATCTTTCTGTGTTTCTGTGTTGTGTTATTAAATGCAATGAGCACACATTTGTTCTATATTTTAGTTTGTGGTTGATTCAAGCTCATATGTTATGCTATTAGAGGTGGTTCACACCCCCTTCGTCTCATACTGCGTATTTCTGAGTGTCGTGGGTCTTCACAGGTTCACAGATGCTAGATAGGGAAAAGGCCGGCATTAAAAATATAAATAATCCTTTTCCCTCATCTCTCTCCACTTAACCGAGCCCCCCGCCTCCCCTCTCTCCCCCACCGCCTTTTATTAGCTGAACCCCCAGAGTACAGGCGCTGACAGCCCTGACATTATGATGTGAAATGGTTAACCTATCCATTTTTAGCACAATTATCCCAGCATCTCCTCTCCACTTCCCCTCATCATGGCCTTTCATATTATCACCTCTCCAAACAACATTCTACTGGATTTTTGCCACTGACACTTTTTAATTGCACAAATACTTCATTTTATCAGTATTATTAATTTCCGGTGAATTGCATGCAGCCAGACTTTACTTCTGGTCTGCGTGGCGTATGTATAACACACAAGCAATACAAAATAAAACGACTAGCCTCTGTCAAACATGGGGTGTGCTATTGTGTTTGTGGTGAAGCACCGTGGGTCAAGCCAGGGCAGGATCCATCTCCCTGGGCATCTCATCTTTGAGCCTGCGCATGTTCCCTCACCCCCTGAACCACCCATTAGCATTCTCACACACTCTCAACGCATTAAAGGGAAACATGAGCCACGACAACCAGGACAACGTACAGAAGGTATGGTTTCTTCCTGACAGGCACTCTATCCTACTATAGCCGTTGTGCCCGTATGTATACAGTAGACATCTGAGCCTATTTTATTTCACTTACCTGGCACACCAGGTATGTGATCTGACTGTAAACTGACCTGACAGGTGAAAGACGGGTTGCTACGCCATTTTTTTTATTATTTTGATTATCTATTATTGGGAGTTAGTTAGCTTTTTCTGTGTCTCTGTGAGTAGCCCAAGTACAGATGCAGTTGAGTTGTTTTTGTATAATTGGATATGGAGGATACACAATGGGTAACCCCCCCACTGGAGGTTAATAACGACACTTGGAGCTTGGTCGCCTGGTTGTGGAGGTGTAATTAATAAGGCGGTTATACTATCTGTGTTGAATCCATTGTACATGCGTCTCGTGTGTTACAAAAGCAAGGCCCTCTGTCTCCTTGCATTCTGCTCGCACCACTCTCGCTGGTTCGCTGGGCGCAATTTACAGCCTCCTATCTCGGCCTATTTATTCAGCCATATGCTGATGGAGCAAGTCTGTTTTCACAGCCACACTCGGAGCTCTGCTCATTTGCATCTCCGCCTCGGTATTGTTTAAACCACTTCTAAGTGCTTTTGCACCTGGACATCAGTTTCTGCAAAACAAGGGTAATTTAAAGCTATAGGTGTGCATAGGGTATTCATATGAACAGTGGAAGAGTTAGGAAGAGTGCCTCCCTCCTCCCCTGACCACCACCACCGCCTTTGTCCAACCAGTCCACTGTGGACTGTTATGTTTTCCTGGTGTTGTTTTTAACGTAAAGCGCATTGTGCCGTACTAAATTATCATAACTGATTGATTGATACACATCTTAAGACTGCTGGTTTTAATTCTAAGCACTTAAAACGTTCACAGTCTGGGAAGTCGGGAAATGTTTTTGTGTTGCTTGGCAACACGTTTGTTAAAAAGAATCCCCGAAGGAATTACTTTTGTGGGCGTAGAGTATGAACAACAAGAATCATAATCTGTTGTCTGTAATTACTCCAATGACCTGATAAATAAACAGCCTTGTTTATAAAAGTGCTGTATAAAAGCATTATCACACTAGAAGTCGTGCTGTGTGGCAGTAAAGCTGATAATGGAAACCTAACTTCCAGGGAACCTCGTTTAGAAAAGATAAAGATAAATTACGAGAATCCGAAACCGCTTAAATGTGAAAACTGGTATTGGATTGTTAAAATACAGTATACCTCCACTGTCATTATTTCTAATGAATAACACTTCCAATGGATAACATTTACGAAAAATTGTAGCCTCATTGCTGAGTTTTTGAAATGTCACAGATATTTAACTTTGCACTTTCCTGATCATATTCAAATATGAGGCAGTAAAAGGTCAATGGTGGGTACTCTAACCTGGGAATACCAGAGACATTTTTTTATCCTCACCAAAAAGTCATACTTAATGCCTCTCATAATCAGCCCCCGAGTTAAAGTGATATTAAACTTTAGTAAAACCCTCAGCTATATACCTCAGTATTATATTCTTTTTGGTCACTGCATTTAATTAACCAAATATGTGGATATATTCCTTCTTTCAGCCTTCACTGGGTTTCATTGTTTCTTAAACATGCTTCAAATGCTTATTCTGGTAATGTGTGATTCATTGGTTAAAATTTATCTCGCACTGGTCTACGAGACCTTGAGTTGAAATATAATTGAAGCTAATGACAGTTTTCAATTCATTACGTACAGTGACAATGGAATAGTTATTGAGGTTTTACCGAAGTTCAATGTCACTTTAAGATGATAGCAGAAAGTTAACAAGGAAGCACAGATACCCACCGTAAAGTTCCCTTCAATCGCCACAGTAAACTCGCCACAACAGCTAGTTTCTAAGATTCATTAGGACATTCACACGCCTCTAAACGGGTCTGAAAAGATCCAATTAGCAGCGTGGCCAGCATCAGTCGACTCTGCAATCTTCACCCAGAGAAAAGGGAGTCTTTGTCAAGGACAGTCTAGAGGAATCTTACAGCGTAGAGAAACTGATAAAAAGGGATTCCAGCATGTGTCTGATTGGTGTCAAATGAACCCTTACTTTTGACATTAGAGTTAATGGTACCACAAAATAAGCACAATACATCTACATCAATTGTGCATTGCAGTTCCGATCAGAACGTTTTTACATGGCTTTTACAATGACGCGGTTGATAAATGGCAGATTGCTTAGATGGATTTTCTTAGTTGGAGCAATCTTTTATGGCCTTTCAACATCTCTAAAGCACTTTGTGTTTCTCTCCGTCACGCCGTTTTCTGCACATTTACTCACGAAACTCATCTGCCGCCATTCAGCGCTCTGAGCACACCATGCTATGTGCGTGTGGAAAGGTGTGCGGAAGCCCGGGTGAGCCGCTGCTCTCCGCCCGACATGGCGAGTTCATCCCAGGGACCCGCTGCTGTGGTGGGGGTCGGTGGGGGGGGTCGTCAGACGACACACGGCAAGGTTCAGCCGCTCTCGACAAAATGGCAGCTCCCTTATGTCCCCGTCGCTTGTGTTTGTTAACGGAGTCGTGCTAAAGAGGGCTATTAGGGGTCATTACACCGTAACATGTGATCACATGTGCAGATATGGGAGGAAGCGACTCGTGTGGGAGAAGAGGAAGGAGGGGGACGTAATAGAAGGTGACGTGACACAGCACAAAATGACAGAACCTAATGGGCCATGCTTGCCTCTTGTCTCCAAGCCATCCCCACAGGCCTCTCCTGGTCCAGCCAGCCCCTGACGAACAGAATCTGGAACCAGCGTGCAGCTCTTCCACCTGTGGGCCTTCCACCTGCACGCCAGCACAGAGACAGCAGTTCAGTCCATTAAACATTCTAATGGTACCGGTTTTGTGGCCTGGTTAAAACCATGCTGATTTTACAGGCTCCGCCTCCACGATTCACTTCACTTTACATAGACCAATCAACGCACAGCAGGTGGGTAGTTTAGGTAGTGCCGACAGCCATTTAGTGCCTGTGTTCAGAACATCATTCCCACATGGCTCTGATTTGTCGAAGGTGGTCCAGCCGCCTGCTAATGGTTCGATTGACATCTGTTAGCAAAGAGATTCCCAGATGCCGCGGTTCACAGACTAACCCCTATCTGCTCCTTAATACTTGGTATTGTAGTAATTGTCAATCGCTTGGGAACACTTGAAAATGTATTTATGACCATCATGTAATTGTCGAAAACGAGAATTGTCTCCCCCACAAAAATACTGCCCTGCGGTTTTACCCCCCCCCCCCAACACCCAACTGACATTGGTAAAGGAAGATGTACAGAGGGAGGGCTGCACTAAAACAAGCTCCAACTGTAGTTAGGCGAATGACCCTTTGCCATACCTGTAGACTGGACACACGGGGAGGGGTTCACATTCCCTCTCTTCGTAAAGGGTGTCCGGGCACTCTCGACCTCCGTTGGCAGACCTCTGGACGACGGTCCTGTATCGGGACTGCGTCGCCACAGTGGCGTTTGCTGTCAAGGCAGGAAATACTTGTCATGCGTACGGTACAATCTGCTTTGAATGTGGCGAAACCTACATTATATCTGTCCTTCCATGGGACCTGCTGCGTTAAGCAAGCCTACGATTCCATCACTGAATATGAAGAGGAGACAGAAACAAGGTCCACTTCTCGAAATGCAATGGCTTCATTTGGCTCAGCCTTAAAGGGTCATTACACAACACTAATTACCAAACATTGGAAATGGGGCAATTAAGGAAGCGATCACATCATCAAGCAAACCCAATGGACTAAGGCATATTTACATACGAGATGGCAGTTCATTACTTTTACAACAATTAGGCGCTTTTGATTTCAGATCCATTTACAGTAGACACCCTGGTCAAACCCATTAAAGATCTATTTTCCTCCTGACGAGTCAGCTTAATGTAACAGACAGACTGCTTTAAAGTATTCACTGGAGACTCATTTAGCAACAGGTTTTATATTTAGACATGTTGTCATCATTATCTTTCCATTCACAGAGTTAATACACTACCATGAAACTGACATAAAAAAGTACAAAGTCTACCGTCATGGAGCAGTAAATATATATTATACTTTGTATATAACACTACTATATTTAGACCACTATTCTTTATTCAAAAGATCACAAGTAAAATGTTATATGCAATTGTCTTTTAGATGAAGCTCTGATCTAAAATGTTAGCAAACAAGAAGATAAGGTATGCAGCAGTAATATAGAATATCTCTACATTCATGTGGTTATAGTGCATCTTTGCAGCAGTGTTGGGGGTAACACATTACTGTAATAACATTACATATGTCTGTAACATTACTGTTGACAAATCCAGTAATCACATCACATTGCTAATCAAACAATTATTCTAGTTACTTGTTTCTGTGAAGTGCTCTTTGGGCTGGTTTTCACCGACTTTGCTGTCGGCTTTGTGTTGTTATTTATAGAAAGATCTTGTGTATGCATAAAAGAAAGATCTTGTGCGTGTCCTAATTATGATAGGTATTTTTGCTGATGTGGCCATATGTAAGGTTTAATGTTAAATTGTTAACTGGCAATTACGTGATAAAGCATCTTAGGCGATGTTGTGGAGTAACACAAAAGTAATGCAACGAGTAGTAGTGTAACGAATTACATTCTGCAGGGAGTAAATAAGTAAAGTAATACATTACTTTTTTAATGAGTAATGACCCAAACACTGCTTCGCAGTAACAGAGGTGTCCCTAATGGCTTGCCTACATAACTCTATTCTTAACCCTGTAAGTGCGCTGAGCGCAGGCAGTTGCAGGCTACCTGGCATGCAGTCTGACGGGCATGGCGTCCATTCGCTGAAGGGTGTTACGGAGCAATCTATCTTACAGGGAAGGAAACATGGCCGCACGGTTTCTGGTCGGGTGGAATCTGGACACCTGCGGAGAGACAAGACAGGCAAACAGAGGTCTTAAATTTTCTCTCTCTCTCACGCACTCTCTCTCTCTCTCTCTTTCCCCCCAGGCGATGAATGATAAGCGTCCTGACTCACGCTGGTCACAACAGCCACCCTGTCCTTGACATTGCACCCCTCACACAGACGCTAGCAGGGCTGATTCTATCTCCCCCCTGCTGACGCCTGGCATGGGGGGGGAAATGCCTCTCTGGGTCCCAATGTCTCTCAGTATAGAGAATCATTCGCCAGCCGGGGGTGTGTGGATGCCATAATACTGTCCGCTGTGAATACCCGATTAGCTCATTTAGAGCTCATTAACATGCAGTCTTCCAAGGGCACCACGCTTACAGCTTGGCTTCAGTTCCTCACTATCATCTGAATCATACAATACTCTGTTTTCAAATAATGACGATAAATAGAAGGGTCTGATTCAAATGCCACGCAGTTGTTGGGATAAGATAAATGTCTACAATTAACAACTGACAAAATGCGTGTGTGTGTGTGTAGAGGGGGGCGATACGAGAGTGAGAAGTTATGGATGAGAAGGAACATTTTTTGTGAGTTTTACGAGTGTACTAGCCTGCCTGTTCGGACTGGACTAGCTAACTTTAGCCCCCAAGAGATGAGGCACCAGAAGGGGGAATCAATCAATGTCTGCAATGTGGCTGCGAGTAAAGTGAAGATATGCTAACGACTCACTGAGGAGAAATGTGTCTTAAAAGCCGGTTACCCCAGGGACGGCCGTACTGGCTTTACAGACACATTTCCCCTACTAGCGCCAATTACCCTAATCTAAAATATAATAGATCAGGTTCCATGATTTATTTGTATTACATTAGGCCACTGTCTTCTTTTTGTAATAAAATGTGAAATATCATGAAAAAAGGGTCATCTAACAATATTAGATCAGCTTCCCTGATGTATTGTGTTATCTATTGTTATATCTATTGTTATATTAGGTTGTATTGTATTCTTTAGACTGCATTAACTATTTCACAAAATCGAAATCTTTCCTACTTTCCCCAACCTTGAAAAGGCGGCGCGTGAGGCCTGCTCTGCGAAATGGAACACAGGGATGTGCTCTGAAGTTGCCATCAGCGTGAAGCGTGAAGCCACGCCTCTGGATCGCATCACAGCCTCTCAAAACGAGCACAGCCGCGGCTTCCTGCTAGCTTCCTGCTGGCTACACAGAGCAGGAAGCTAGCACCTGGAGACTGGCTACATCAGAGCGTGGGCGCGATACATAAAATCCCCCCCCCCGCCACCGCCCTTCCTCCAGCACCCAGTACTGTCTCTCTCTTCTTCTCTCCCAGCGGTGCATACCAGAGGGCATGGCGAAGCAACAAGCAGCTGGGGAGGCATTATGTGGTAACTTCAGAGTGAAGGAATGAGGGTAGAGAGCGTTTATACACCGGCCCTTACAAGGAAACCTCACAATGTTGGGAACTACTGTATAGCGTCTGCCTTCAGATGGTTCACAAGCTAAACCATCCACCTCTTTCAGCTAAATGTGGATTATATGGAAGCTGGGATATACAGCAAAGCGGAATGTATAACAGTAATATGATTATAATTATTGACAATTGAGAATGCGACGAGTGATTTAGACTCTGCGTCAAGGTTGTCCAAGTAAAGACCCATGAGCAAAAACACATACAGACCACATTCAGGCTGGGAATTACACCGGCAACCAGGAACACAGGTTACCAGGAACACATACATACAGGCTTACGTCACGTACAGACACATACAACGACTCAGCAGGTAAGGGAGGTACTTGGGTAGCAGGGGGATGGGCCAAAGGACTGGGACCCAGGAGAGGACCATAAAAGGGAAACAGGGCGGAGCAAGGGAGGGGCCCGGAAGAACCCCTGGGAACATGCTGACATATTAGGGCAACATGAAGTGTGACACAAAGACACAAAACATAGAGGGCTCTCAGTCTGGTTTGTAACACCCCGCCATTATGTATGTAATATGTACCTCAGTCACTTTTGGTGTGAAGTGGCCAGCTTGTGAATGAAATTCCGATTGGACATCAACATTTGAGAGGCAACAGGCCATGAATGGCAATGAACTCCTATTCAAATCAATAGAACTTTCCCGAGGGCCACGCAGGCCAGGCAAGCCTTGAATCTTTAATAGTGCCACTGCTAAAGGTTGTAAAGGTGGTAATCAAGGCGTTCTCAGGTGTGCCAGTGGACAGATAACCTCTGGAAACTGACCAAAAAGCACCAGGACACCTTCGGACCCGAGAAATGACATTCCGTCATTTCAAATCCAAATGTAAATATTGCAAGAGGTGGTCGACGGCCACGAGGAACAAAAATGAAAAGCTGATCCCTATTCCATCCCGTCAGTCTAATGAACTGCGTCTGGTTTCTCTTGAGCCTGATTGAATACATCATCAGGTTCAATATGTCATGTCTGTGTGGGGCGCAGTAACCTTGGATGTGTCTAGCACACCATAGGGCCAGAAGGTCTGTTGAAAAGCCTCGTACCCTGGGGCAGACACACCAGCACACTTGCTAGTCGGTGTGAAAAGGGGCCATGGTGAACAGAAAGGCTACAGTGTGTGGACCATTAACCGGAACACCACAGCACACAGCTATTGAACCATCAGTAAACAGCACCACCAGCTCTGCCACCAGAGCACAAAATGACAGGTTCCATTAAAACCTCTAGGTGGGAGGGCGTGTATCACATGAAGAACACCTCTTCATAAACTTGTTTACGGCGTTGTCAATAACATATTGAGCTAAAGCTGGACAAACTGGCTGAATTATTTATAAACGGGGCTTTCTGGTGGTGGGCTATAACATCATTATGGCCACTATGTAAAGGCCTTTAGCCAGCCTTTGATATTGTGTTGCTGAAAGAGGAGCAGATAATGGTGAAGCATAAGCAAAATGCATCTCAGGTTTACAAAAACCTTCTCAACACAGGCTGATAATGCAGCTCTCCTGGGAAAGACCTTTATAGCACAACAAGCCCTTTGCTGTAGGTCATTTGTCAGAGAGTAAAGTATATCCACCAACAAGATGAGCTCTTCCTAAAACGCTCCACTGCAGGAAATACAATCTCCTCTTAAACCCTCAAAAAGCTTTTTATATATACTATATCTACATATATATAGATATAGTAGTATACATAGAGTATTTTATATATACTGCATATGCAGCTCTGGAAAAAATGAAGAGACCACTGCATAATTTTCGGTTTCTCTGGTTTTACTATTTATACAATTATATTTATATTTAATATATTATATATACTGTATATATATTATATTATTATATTTAAAAAAGTGCAGTGGTCTCTTAATAATAGCATTTATTCATCCTGAATTCACCATCCAATTTCCTCCAGTCTTTTGATTTGTTTTTAACCCCGTTTTTAACCCTGACAGCCCAAGTAAACACATAGCTTCCGTTCAGACGCTAGCATGAGATGTACCTTTTACTGACGACCTGGCCAGCGTTGAGCTTCACGCAGGTGACCTTGCGGATCTGGATGCCCACGGCGCAGGCGGGGGTCCCGTTCCGCTGGCCGGTGCCGTTGAGCCCCATGGAGGCGTCCTCGATGCAGGGCCCCCACGCCCAGGCCTCCCAGTGGAACACCACGCAGGGCTGGTCGTTGCACACCCTCCACTCCTCCAGGGTCGGGGCCGCGGGACATGCCTTCCCCCCTGGACGACAACACACGTTAGGATTCTACAGCCACTACACCGAGGAGGGAGCAGGCAGGACATTACAACCAGGGGAAGGCTTCCATTGGAGTCAGGTTTTCCCACCCCAGAAGGTTCTCACCAAGTAATCTATTTATAGAATGCCATTAAAAATAAAGAACATTAAAATATCCCACATATAAACCTCCCCGACATCCCCCTCACACCTCCAGGGGACCTGACTCACACTTGGTGTTAAAAGAAAGGGACCGTGGTGAAATGTGCACGGTGTCTGGCGTGCACGGTGGTTCAACGACAGGGTGAGGGGGGACACGGATGTGTTCTGACACCTACATTCACACCCCACCGCCTTCCTCTCTCCATTTATATTTTTAATTCAATGGGGGTTACTGGCATGAAAGTTTTGGGAACAATGTTGCCAAAGCATCAAATAAAAATAGAACAAAAGGCAAAACACAATCTGTCCAATAATTTGGACAGTATACATTATAAACATTAATAGGACATTACAATTGATTGGTTATTATGTACAGTGTGTATATATATATATATATATAATATATATATATATATATAATATTTCACCAGATCACATCACACTGTGTTAGTGTGTTTCCTGGTCACAAGAGGAGGCGCATGGTGCAGGTCCATCTGAGGTAGAGCCCCTGCTAATTTCAGGACATGTGGCGTTGAGCGGGCGTAAAGGCCGTGCAGTTGTGGGGGCTGTCTTCAATTAGGGCCAATCAAATCCTCTCATTCTCTTTTAACAGCAGCGCGTTCTCTGTCTTGGCGAACTACCAATTTCGTAATAGACGGCGAAAGTCCAGACCGGCAGAAAAGCGTATCCCGGGAGGAAACTGTGAAAACTGTTGTCCTTGTTCGGGAGGTTCACAGATGCAAATACGGCACCTCTAATAAACCACCATGATAGACGCGCATTTATTTCGTTTTGTGATTTAAAAAAAAAAAAAAAAAGGACAGTAGTCATTAGTTAAATTATTCACAAAATAGGCCAATATAATGTGAGGGTTTGAGTTGCTTGTGACCCAGGCAGGCAGGCAGGCAGGCAGGCAGTGGGGTTAAGGAATTTAATGGTGAAACTAAAACAGAACCAGGATAACAAAGGGGAGCCAGGCAAGGGCAAAAAATGCAAAACAAAGAAGCTTACAACTCAGGTAAAGTCCGGGAAACACAGATATACTGTAATCCACAAAGGCCAAGACACTCATGGGCGTCGACAAAGAACCAGCACAGAGGTAGGGGAGAACACAGACTAAATACACTGGGGATGATTGGGGAACGGGAAACAGGTGAGGGCGGTGATTGGGAAACGAGGGGAAGGACCATAAAAGGAAGCAGGGCGGAGCAAGGGAGGGGCCGGGAAGAACACAGGGAAACAGGCAGACACCAGGGGAGCAAGGAAACAGACTTAGGGGACAGATATTTCCTGTCTCCTTGAAGTCTTTATATTTTGAGAGGCCATTTAGCTCTTTGAAATCTGAAATTTCAAAAGCTGAGCTTGTTAAGGTAAATATTCCTTATTTCATTGAAGGTTTACAGTTTAGGAGGAAGCGCATCTCTGTCTCAACCTCACCTGTCAAACAGTGACCACATATACTGTTTTCATTTGGTTTCCATGATTTTTATTGTGTCTTCCTTTTTCAATTGCCAGTTTGTGGTCACCAAGCCTGTACTTGGTTAAGGTCTGTCTCTGTTTTCTATCTCTGACAGTAGGGAGATATTCTGCCAATTCATGCTCTCTGTTTAGGGCCAGATAACATTCTAATCTACTTTGGCTTTTAGTTTCTTCTTCCTCACTCTATGTCGCTCTGTCTGTCTCTCTCTATGCCTCTGTCTCTATCTCCCTCTGTCTCTTCCTCTGTCTCTCTCTGTTTGTTTCTATTAGTCTGTTTCTCTTTGTCTCCCTCTCTCTGTTTCTTCTCTCTCTCTCTTCTGTCTCTCTCTCTCTTCTGTCTCTCTCTCTCTGTTCAGTTCAGTTCAAGAAATGCTTTATTGGCAATTTGTCATATTGCCAAAGCAACAACAACATAAACATAAACAGACATAAAACATAAATGGAATTACAGTAATTAACATATAAATACTTCAGCAATACTGACAAGGTAATGACATAAATACATGGTGAGTGATGGTCATTCACAGTCCCTTCCTCTGTCTGTCTCTTTTTCTCTGTCATGACTCCATGTGCACAAACACACCACACAAAGGCCAAATAGATGGTGAGCAAGAACACGCCCACACACACACACACACACACACGTCCACGGAGACAGATTCAGATGCACCAGTAGCACAAACAAACACACTAGCTAGATAAGGAGAGAGATGGTGAAAGGCGCGCTGCATGAGACTAGGGTTGAATCTGTGGAGATTCTCCTCAATCGCTATTATTAACACGCTTTCAGCTTTAAGCTTTAATTGGCAGCAGCTGAATATGGCCCTGAATTTGAGGGGTTTAAGGGAAGGAAAAATATGTAGGTAATTCTGCGGATTAAACCAAAAGCCAGTAGACCCTGATTGGTTGAAAGGTGAAACATACTGGAGAGTGTAAAGTGTACATTCATTATTTGATTTTAATACATGTTTTTATCTGTTTAGTTTGGATAATGGATGCCACTGACCCTTTTTACCTCATAGCACTCCCGTTAACCCATACTCTCTATGATGATTCTTTATCCTATACTGTCTCTATCTAAATAAAAAAGATTCTCTTCACTGCTATCCTAGGATCTTCATTACCATAGTATTACAATTAGGTCAATTTGCAGATGCTTTTATCCAAAGTGACTTACAATTACATGGAGCAGATAGGGGTTCGGCATCTTGCTCAAGGCTCAAGGATGCTTACAGGTAGGCCAGCCCTGGGGCTCGAACCCACAACCTTCCGGCTAGGCGTCCAACACCTTGACCACTAGACTATCCTGCCCCCTACTGGCTGGGAGTCCAACACCTAGACCACTAGACTATCCTGCCCCCTACTGGC
>JAOEHI010049096.1:0-17111 GCA_025447815.1 Percopsis transmontana | reverse complement strand
CACACACACACACAAAATTACAGCAGCCTACTGGTGTTTAGATAAGAGAATAATAATGTCAGATTTCCTCCAAGATGAAAACTAGAATTGCTCGTCTATTTATAGCACAGGGCATTGTTAAGTCTCACAAAGAAGTGAAGACAGTTTGTGACTGGGAACTGCCATTTATGGTGGGAAAGCAAGAAGCCACATTTCCAGTCAACTGTCCAATCAGGGCAGAGTAAACGTGGCGGTGGTGTGTGTGAGGTAAGGTCAGTGTTTAAACTAATGAGACACACAGCTGAGGGCTGAGCAACGCGAGAACACATGTGGGACTCATTCACAGAGAACCAGAGAGAGGGACAGAGAGAAAAAGAGAGGGAGCAAGAGAGACATGCCCGCACATTCCTGACTCTTCATGTCAAACACACACATGCGCATGCACACATAAACACAAGCTGTGTGCATCACTCTCTAGGGCTGTCAACGATCTGTTCTTTTGTTTTTATAAAGCTTCTCTTCTTCTGTGGTGTGTGTGGGTTTACCTGGTTGCGTGTGGCAGAGTACTCAGGGTTGACTGGTAGGAATGGCACGGCGCTGCGTTCTGTTACCAGAGTGCTGTGGTTCTGGGTTGTCAGCCACACTGGAGACACACACACGCACACACACAAACACACACACACACAGATACTGTAAAGGCAGTATGTGGCTGTGTGTTTGTGTGGAGAAACAAGGTCATCTGGACTGGGACTTGGGCAGTCCCACGCCCAGACCAGCTCTGTGCTGCCACCCCCACACAGGCGTGGGTTTAACAGAAGTAATTGCACTAAACTGTAGTGTGGAGAAAAACGCTCCCTCTCCCTGTTCCAAAGTACCGCTCTGAACCCTCCCCTTCTGTGTGTGTGTGTGTGTGTGTGTGTGTGTGTATGTACGCCTGCCAGTTGCTTACCTGCAATGCCTCTGCCAGGAAACAGTGCGACTGTTATAGCCACCGAGGGAAAGGGAGGAGAGAGATAGGGAGAAAGGAAAAGAGAGGGAGCAGGAGGAGGAGGAGAGAAACTCTCTCTCCTCCCTCCCTCTTCAGTTCCCTCCTTTCTTTCACAAGTCGGCAGTAGCTTTTAAGTCTACTCGTTTACGCAAAATGTACTACTGCTGTAACACTCCTATCTTTACCCTGTATTGCTCTCTGATTTTCTTTTAGCTTTTTTCCGTCTTTTTCACTTCGCCCAAACAAAGTTCAGCATAAATATCTTTAGGACAGAACTGGCATTGCCTCCTTTGGGCTTCTTTCTATATTCTTGTCCTCAATAGTTTGCTCCAACCTTCTCTTTATGCCGTGTCTTATCTGCTCACAAATTTAAGTTCTCAATGTCAAGCTGTAACTGCTGCTCTAATGATTCGTCAAAACAATCCAATCCAGCAATGCAGAAATCATAACAATTGTGCATGGGCCCATGCGGCCATGAGTCTTTAGCCCTATTTCGGACGGGATTCGTTTTACATGGGGAGGTAGAGTAATGTAATTTTACCACAGGACGTCTATAATATTTATGATTTGCACGGGATAAGAGATCTCGGCATAAATGACAGAGATGGGAGTGGCTACTTGATTTACGCACTGCCATCACACACAAAAAACGCTGCTCATAACTAGAAAACATGGCGCTAACCAGAGGGAAGAAAACAAGCAACTGGACAACGGCTGAGACTTTGTGCCTTATTTCAGTTTGGGACAAAAAAAGATTTAGACAGTCGGTTCAGTTATTTACACTGTTTGTCCCCAGGGGGTGATGCTGAAATCAGGATATCTCACATTTCTAGGAAGAAAAAAAACAAAAAAAACAGGTCGACTGAGGTCGACTGTTCTGACAGTGAGAGGAGCTTACCTGCATCGTTCTCCCTGCGATCCACCTCATCGTAGACATCCATGGCCAGCTCCTCAAACAGTCGATTGTTCAGCTGTGACGCAGCCAAGAGTGGAAGAACACAATTCATTTATGGAACAAAGACGTAGTGAACAAAATAAAAACACAGTAAGGCATTAGTGAGAGACAGCAATGGTCACGGCTAAAAACCTGTGTAGAAATACATTTTATTTAAAAAGGTCTTATAAACGCCTTAAGTTGGTTCATTAGAGCACTTCTCAGGTGGACGGCCCCATACAGCAGGGTTTCTAATGTCAGCACTGCATATACAGCATATCGATCATACAGAAGTAATTTGTCCCGCCCAACAGGAGCAACAAAACTGACATATTAGAGTTCATGAGATGTCAATCAAGCATGATTTGTAAAAGAAAATATCCAAGGCCTAAGAAATCTTATCAGCGATGTTAACTCCAAACATCTGTCCGAGTACGCTAAATGTGCTCAGGTGCAATGCATTCCTATACCAACTCATAATTTGTTCATGGACCCCGCCTATATGCTAGAGGATTTTCCAAAAACCAATGCAAAATAATGACAATAGAGCATTCAAAACAAGTTAGGGGTATACTGTTATTAAAAGCACATATTTGAGGAAGTGTAGAAGACCATCTCAAAGGCAACGACCACACTGCTCATTGTGAATTATTTCTGACAAAACCAATTGAAAACAGATTCATAAAGTGAGTGATATGGTAATATACTGCACAGTTAGCCTCATAACAGCAAAGGATAACAAAGGATAAGTATACTTGTACAGGGTGTGTATTCTGTAAAACTTATTAAAAGTCGCAAACTAAAATGTGAAAAAAAGTATTGAGACTGAATACGTAATATTCGGGAAACAAACAACTAGTTGCTAAAATGTGTTATTGTCAAATGTGTGATTTTAGCTTACACTGGTAAGTCTGTGATTTAGAGAACCTAAAAGTTTGATCTTAAATTAGCGTTGGTTGAGCCATTACTTAAAAGCACCAGCAGCTAAAATGTACATGTATTCAGACTGTATCAATAATTCTAGAAGCTACTCACCGCCTGGAGCTTCTTTTTGGCTGCCTTGGCCAGCTCAGAGAGGTCCAGGCTGCAAAACACAGAGGACAAGCGTCAGGGGAGCACAGGTGACACAGAGCAACAAAGACGGAGGAAGGAGGGATGAGGAAGGAGAGTGGAAAGAGTGGCGAGTAGATTGGGACAGGGCTTGTCTAGAGAGAGTTGCAGGGTCTATATGGGGGTGGGATGTGTTTGGTGTCAGAACAAGAGGGGGTAGGATGTCAAATCATCTCGCAGGTATTCGTGGTGGACTTTCTAATAACACAGGAAAGCTTAAATCTTAAAAAGTGAAATCATTTGAAGCAGACTGCTTTTACAGCTTCTGTTCTTTGGGAAAATTAGTTAGATCAGAGAGATTCATGATTCAGTTATAAGTGGTTTATAGGTGGTTCCAGAGACCTGGGGCCTCATTTATAAAACTCCACGTACGTTATCACAAATAACCTTATGTACGGATAATATAGGTAAGTGCATATGCCAAAAAATTTATAGTTATAAAACCTTGCGTATGTAACAGCACTCCTTTGTCAATGAACAGCACCAAATGAATATTAAAATACCCATTTATGCCTGAGGACCCCGTTGATTTCACAGAGGATAACAAAAGCAGAGCGGAAATCAGGAAGAAGCTTTGTCAAACTTCATATCAGGAATAGTTTGTAACGGCAAGACAATCACAGCAGCAATGAATTTTGTGGCTTTTGAAGTTGGATCCTCTCAGAAATAACTTTATAAGTAAAGTTTGATTGAAAAGTATCTAAGAAATGTATTAAAATATTAAATGGAAAGTTTAACTACTTCCTAACTTTCTAACCTAAACTTCCTAACCTTCCTAACTACTAATCGCCGTCACCTTTAGCAGACAGCAATCGCAGGGGAGACTGCGGTCATCCAGCAAGTGGTCCGTGCTCCGTGTCTCAATTTTAAATCTTGATAATCATGTCCCATAAACATGTGACACTTTCTGTAATAGGCTACATGGCACTTGTTTTTAATATGTGATCCATCAACCTGCCAGATCCGTGCAGCATTGCATTATTAATCATCGATTATCTTACACAGACGTGATTGCCCGACCTTGTGAACAACATCGTTATTTTATAAAAGGTTTTATGCATGGGTCAGAGTTTCCGTACAGATAGGAAAACTTTACAGCAACTTTGTTATTTATAAATCTGGGACTATGCGCAGTAAGTGGCATACACAGTCTTTTCTCTGTATGCAGTTTATAAATGAAGACCCAGGGATACAATAAGCCTTTCCATTTTCAAGCAATAGTTGCTCCAATCCCAATATCCCCTCTGTCTCTGAAACCAGGGAAATTTAACCTATTGGACTATACTGTAAACATTAAAATCTAAAGGAGGTTAGGGGAGGGTGTCTGGGGGTTTGAAATAAATGTTTGAAAATTACAAAGAAATGGGAGAATGAGAATGAAGATACCTCTGCGTCGGGCACTTAGGACGAGCTCTGGCTCCACCAAGCGCAGCGAGATGGAGAGAACAGAAAACGAGTGAGAAAGGGGAAGCGAGGGAGAGAAAGACAGCTACAAAGGCCACAAAACAGCTTCAACACTTTATCATTAGGAGGAGCGGTCCACCAGAATAGAACAGACAGACGGAATAAGACACAGACAGCCCACAGTAAAAGTATCCGACTAAAATAAATAGAAGCTGACATGCACCTAATTCGTATGCCTGACAAATAATGTGTATGCTTTTAGGACTATTTCAGCCTGCCACTTTAAAAATTATTAAACAAAGAAAAAAAAGAATTCAAAACATTGAGATTTGAATGGACTTTACAGGCCTCTTAAGTTTCACTTAGCAGTTTTGGGCATCTTAAAATCCAGCTCACTGATTGGGCTAGTATCTAAAGCTTTGAGTTAGCTTCACTACAGCTTCATTAGCCTATTCCAATTTACTGGGGGGGATTAAATGGTCAATGTTATGGCACCTCCTACTGGTAATAATACTGAATAGTAACATTACCAATTAATTCATGCAAGAGGTGTATGCTGAATAAAATTAATCAAGCAACAAAGTAAAATAACAAGTGAAGCAGCAGCAAAAGCATTCCAACCCAAAAACATGCGTTATACGTTCCGCTGTTAACTATAATCAACAGAGATAACTCATGCAATCATCAGTGCATGCACTGTAGAGCATGTCCAAAATCAGTTTACCACACAATAACATCATGGGCTATGCTGTGGTCCATACCTGTCTGCCATCTGTGGAATAATGTAGTGTCCATTCTTGTGATCTAGAGATACAAAAAGGATCTTAACAAAATCATCTAACAGAAACACTGCTTTAAGTCCATGATCCACCAAGCAGAAGGTGACCAAAGCAGCGGGGGGGGGGGGCTCCGTCTCGCCCACTTGGTGGGATTCCACAGCTATAGGCCTGAGATTTGACATGCAGTGCGTTACCTGGGCGCCGACCACACAGGTAGAAGGCCAGCCTGTCAGTCAACTCGTACTGACACTCCACAAGCCGCTCTGCTAGCTCCACCTGGCCTGCTTGCCTGACACACGAATGCAAACGCAACAGTTATTGCATAAAACAGTATAAGTTCGCCTATGAGTACAGACATTCGGGTTTAGCTCATGTGTGCATGGCCTAGTAATCATCAAGTACCTGGCGTAATCCATGGGTGTGCGTCCGTTGATGTCGGGTGCACCGGGGTCTGCACCGTACACCACCAGCAGTTCAGCTTGCAGGATCTGGCCGGCCTTAGCCGCTACATGCAGAGGAGTAGTGCCTTTCTCCTGGATGGTTAAGGACACACACACACAGTCAGAACCACAGAAGCTCAGCAGGAGAGGAAGTGAACTGTGTGGTTAATTGCCAGATAAAGTCATAGATTAGAGGTTGTCTTCTGACCGGGTGGAAGAAGTTGGCCTGTGCGCCGAGTGACAGCAGCCTGAGACACGTCTCCAGGCTCCCCGTCCGTACGCTGGAGTGAAGTTGCTGGGACGCAGGCAGACAGAATGAACACATTAACCACTGGGCAGGAATAGAACAAGTGAGGGAGAGAAACAGGCAGATAGCCCTCTAATTGGCCCAGTGGGGTACACAGTCACACAGTCTACATCCTGCTGTGTCATTCATAGCAGATCCTGTTGGGGGCCTTCAGTGTGGGAAGTGTGTGTGTTAATGTCATGAGATAATTTAATCCTTCTCTAAGCAGTACAACACAGTGTTTATGCATTTATAGCATAATTAACCCCTCTAATTAACCCCTCCTGAACTGTGGAGATGAGGCCTCACCTTGCTGAGGTCCTTGGTAGTGACGCCATCGTCATCGCGACAGGGCAGCTTGTGGACAAAGGCCAACATCTGGTACTTGGCTCTGATGAACTCAGACTTGGTGGGACTGGGCAATTAAGAAAACCTGTTTTGTCTGGGCAGACTATACAATTCCTGCCACTTTATTGTGTCATTATCAAGGTATTCTGAGTGTATGTGGGCTCATGATAAATCCCCCTGCTTAACCTTACAATTTAGACATTAAACTTATATAATGTGCTTTACAACAGCATGCCAAGATGTGAGATTTTATTTTGGTGAATTTTCCATCTTTTTGGTTTGAGACAGTAGTGGCCAGACCTTTTCACGGTAGAAAAACAGTCACTAAATAGACACAAGATCCTTCACTCACAACCAGGACAATAAATTCCACCAGAACACTGGAGAGGAGGAGGCTACTTGTTGCCTGTAAGTACAATATACACTCACTGGACTTTGTCTTGGGGGTTGGGTTTCCTGCGACCACTCTGCACCTGAGCAGGATCCAGGAGACTGTGTTCCCATATAGAGTTGGCCCCGTTACTAGCCAGGGTCTGCACCATCTGAAACACATACACGATAGAAAATAACAAACTTTAAAAAGGAAAAAAAAAAGGTGCATATATATACTGGGTCAATATACAAAGCCAGCCCATTCAAGGTGTTAACAACATTAGTTTGATGGTCATTTTCACAGGAATGTATAGTTATATCTATATAGCTCTATATAGATCTATCTATCTATCTATCTATCTATCTATGATTGCCTGATAGCCAAGATAGAGGCCTACAGCATTGAGTATCTACTGTATTTTCTGTAAAACAACTCAGCCCTATCGAGTGTCCTTGCCTAGTTTGCCCTCCCGCCCCGGTAAGCCAACCGTAGTCCCTGACCCGGCACAGTGCCTTCTCCCTCCACCCTCTCCTCTCTGTACTGCTGCCAATGGGTCTCACCTGTAGCAGCGAGGGGGGCCATCCACTGTGCCTCAGGTGCTTGACAATAGAAATGTGTCGGCCCAAACTGCGGTGGACCGAGCAGCACTCGTCACAGATCAGAACGCCACGGTTGATACTGGTCCAGCCTGGGTCTGCGTGCACACAGACAGACAGAAGCAGTTTATTTTAGGCACACATAAGGAAAGCTAGCTGAGAGTCATTAGAAGAGACCCCACAACAGTTATTACTGAGGAAATGAACATCCCTCAAGGCTCACCATCCTAAAATAAAGCCCTTAAGATCTGAGTCAACACATTGACAGGCCTAACAACAGCCTACTACAGCAGGACACCATGCTAACATTGTGTTCCATACATGTACCACTTGACTGAAATTATTACAAGGGCAGAAAGGAAACACTCACTGCACATATGCAGAATATAGAACCGAATCCACAGATCACACATGCATCCTGCAAATACATATTATGAATATACATTATTAGCATATACTCTGTTCACAGAACAATAGAGGAACTTATTGCAGCCTCTGAAAAGTTTTAGATCACAGTCAACTCTGTGATGCTTTGTGAAAGCACTGTATTTACTGAACTATGAAAGCAACGCCCTTGTCAGCATAATGTATAGATTTGTATTCATGTGTATATCTGAAAATATACAGATTTGCATAAAAGGTTACCCCCCTTTGTACAAGTCACTGGACATTCTGTAAATGACCCCTGCCAACTGACCTTTAATCAGTCCTAAGCAGCTTGTTAGAAAACCAGCGGTGCCTCGATAGCTGCTCCTCTAATATAAATCGCTAGTCTACCTTACCTATAAATTCTACTTTGAGTAGCCCATATCCTTTAACCTGCCAGAAATATAAGTGGTTGCTCTTCCATGTGTTGTCTCTTTGAAATATGAACCGATTCTAGGTTTGCTGTATGAAGGAGGCCAGGATAAAAAGGGAAGAAGGACTACTTTGCCCCAAAACAATAATTATTCTATCAGTTACTCACCCCTCAAATCCCGCAATGCTGGAAGAAAAAAGGTTGTACAAAAAAGTATTCCTTTAAGGTCAGTCTATCTAGGCATGCAGTCTGGGTCATGTTTATGCCCCTAGAACCCCGTCATACTAGACCAATCTACATTAACACATTAACAAATGTTTGTTAATGTGTGTTAAGCAGCAAATGTGGAAAAAAGCTATAGCTTAGCTTTAAACAGCAATACCCCATAGAGCTTGAAAGCTGGGCGTCAGAAATGTAATTCTTTAATATAAAAAAACTCAACCACAGGCTGGGATTTGCCAGGCCCATTGGATCAATACAAGTAAATAAATAAAAGTTCCGCCATTATGCTATTAGATTGAGATAGATGATTGGAAGAATATTGGCAAATGGCAACTTTGTAACATAATTAAGGGAGGATTTGGCCTATCACTATTAGGCTATGCCTCCAACCAATTCAGTTCTGCAACATTTATTTAACATGTTTTCAATTGTGCTTTAGGCCCAATATATGTTATTCATTTAATCTGAACAGTGAAATCTGAAAGTGTAACTGTTAAAAAAAGAGATACTAGCGTGAGGCAGCTAAGAATGCTGGTTGGTCTTTATTCATTTACACTAAGAGCTTTGGGCTGTCTGCGTCATAGACTAATTCATCTTTCAAACAGGGGCCTAAAAGCTCTCTGTATCCATTTTAGTATCCAACACCCACACTTTATTCTACTAAACGATTGAGCCACTAATGGGCAGATTTAAACTCAAATGTCTGCTTTTACTTCTTTCAAAACAGAGGACAGATAACTGCTAGTAGGCTGCTGTGGATCTGGGCCACAGCATCTACAGCTAGGGAGAAAAAAATGGTCAGACACAGTCAATACACAGCGGTGGGTGCCTGCTGACAAAGGTTGAGTCAGTCACTTGACGCCACGGTAATGCTAAAAGTGTGAATATTTCAACTTTGGCCCCACTGCTGTTTTAATCATAATGATTGGGATAGGCTAGGGTTGATTTATCTGTGGAAGCACCACTGAATTATCCCAATATGACAGAGCTGTGTAGCACAAAGGTGGGCTGTCACCATAGGCTAGGTCAGCATCTTGTGGAATATATATATATGTGTGTGTGTGTGTGTGTGTGTGTGTGTGTGTGTCAGCCATTCTTTATCCAGAAGACAGAATGTCTAATTGTAGATTCTACAATCTAGTAAAAAATCCTACAGGTATATTTTCTGCAAAATAAGGCATTTACTTCACGACTTGTACTATAAAAGCATTCACCACGGATGAGCCTTTTTTGTCTCTTCGCTCTGTACTAAAGCTTGGTGGACTTTGACTCAAATTTGTATGACATTAAAGCTACCTGCCCGGACATGTTTACGTCAACCACCATATTTGTTGCAGGGAGTTATGTGATTTCGGGAACACCAACTTTAAGCCTGGGTTCCACCAAGAAGATGTCGACAACGCAGAAGGGGGTGACACATGCTTGTTGGATACCAAGTGGAACTATTAAACAGACATGGTAATAAGCCTTTCAAGTGTATAGCAAGATCCAAACAGTGAATATCGATGCCTTGTGTGATGTGTTGTGCCGCACAATAGTAGAATCCACCAAGCTAGCGAATGAACGTGTTTTCGGCACTGCCGGCTGACAATTTACAATGAGCCCTTTATTTGATGGGGACAAACCCAATCAATCAACATATCCCTGACATTTTCTGTACAAGGTGGAGGTTTCAATTCATGAGCGTTCACACGACTTGAAGGAAATGGAATGATATTACAATTACATTATTTAAAAGACACTTTCACCCAAAGCAACTTACATTGAGTAAAATTAACATTAATATTAAGCATTACGGAGCAGGTATGGATTAGGCACAAGGATGCTTGAAAGAAAGGGCCTTGTGGGAGATCAAACCTAAGACATTTAGGCAGCAGACACAGGTCATAAATCTCAAGAGATAGTTAAGTCAACAAGCTGTACGTACGTAGTTCAGCTCTAAGGCTTGTGGACAGTAAAATGTTCAAGCTATTGCATGCTTGCATGTTACACACACATACCATAGCTGAAGAGCAGCTGTTCTAAACACATTAAGGGAAACACACAACATGGCAGGCACTGATAAACAAGTATACTTAATTTGTAACACACTTTTTCCTTTTGAAAAAAAAAAAAAATCTGCCACTTACTTAAGACATGGATGCAAAGCCAAGCCAACGTAATTTAATGGATGCCATGGTTGGTTTTTCATCACTACACTCAACATCACTCAAGCACAAAAACAGACCAAATCGAAGAAGAAAAAATATTTATTATAATCCATGACGTCACTATACCACTCAAATTTGACAAGTGGATTTTAAATTTATTTTCGCATTCACCATCTCTGTAAGATGCAGTTGCAAAATGTATAAATGAGCAACCTCATTTTCGCCCAACAATGGGCATTGATACCAAACAATATTCTTACAACATTTGCACTACCTCTTGCCAGTTGTTTTAAACGTTGACACTGCCGATATGGTCAACTCCAGCTCAGTATAGCAATACCGAAACATTTAGTCAAACTAGCTAACTTGGTTTAGCAATACCGTTTGCCCAACAGCCAAAGTTAGCTAGCTAACACCATGAGCTAGGCGCTAAACTTGGGTTGAAAGCCTAACATAACACAGTGTTAAATAAAACGCCGAGTAGTATGGTAGCATTCACTAAATGCGATATTATTATCACTATATACTGACAAACAAGTGTGTCCAAACCACTAAATCACTTTAGTCTCTAAGATTAGCTAATGCATGGAGAATTCAGCCCCGGTCACGAAAACCAAAACAAATGTCTCTCCTGCTGCCTAGCGGCTACACACCAAATGTCCCACTGCAGCAAAGAAACTGCTCACCATCACATAACTTCACACAATTTAACCTAATAAAATGAATTTACTTGTTCCCTTGAATAAAATTGGCACCTATCAGCTAACCACATTTCCCGTTGTAATAACACGCCTATTTTGAGTGTATATTTTGGGGCCTAAGCTACGCTTCGTAGCGCTGGCCGTTTTCCTGTTCTGCGGATCCGCTGACAGCGGCAGCAGCCACAGGCCTCCCGTCCCATAATGTTGCCTTCTCGTCGTATTGTTCCAAGCTTTTCCCCCCTCCTACCTGGCGCACTGCAGTCGGCGCAGACTTCTGTCCTTTGGAGCTTTCTTGACATCTTGAAAGGCTCCAGAGGCGCAGAGGCTGAATTCGAAGAGTGGATATTCGTGGTGATGAGCGTTCGCCCTTCCCAAGCACCGACGTCTGTCTTCTCCCGATTCAGCCGTGAATCCCCGGAAGCCGGGCGATGTGATAGGCTTTCTCGGCCAACTAGCTTCCCGTTTTTCCTAGTCTCCCTGTCCTAGTTCAACGTAAAATTACCGTCTCAGAGCCAATATTAAAAAACAAAAAACAAAACAATCTAACCCGTTGTGTGAAGCTCATCAGAAATAATTAAACATATTTAGAAACTGCATTGCCAACAGCTCACAGAGAGACGGCAGCTACGCTCTCTACCTGTCAGTTTCCGCACACACACCCTTGTCCCCTCATCTTCCCATCCCCAAGATAGTCTGCCTGGATGCTGGTGCAAAAAAAAAAAAGAAGAAGATATAGTTATTGATCCCTACGACTTACAGGTAGGCCTAGGCCTTTTTTGTATTATTTATTTTTATTTGTATTTTAACATTTTAAGGGGGGTAAAGGTGTGATTCGACATTTTGTAGCCCACACTTTTCTGACATACACTTGCCTGTTATTTAATAGACGTTACATGAATTAAACAGGCTGCGCATTGGTCTGTGTTGTTATCAATTTGATTAAATTGCATACTCTAATATTTAATAGTCGATTAGTAATAGTAATAGTATTAATAGTACTTCCTAGCTACACGAAATAAGAATAGTAGTCTAGCCTAGTTGGCCTACCACGGTCCAAACATCTAAATTATTATTATTGTTTTTTTTTTGCAGTTCTTTTTAGAAACAAAATCTTATAAATGTATGCATTTAATACGATAATATCAATAATAGTTATTCTAATAAACCGGTCTATGGAGGTGTGTGTGTGTAGGCTACTAGTTTGGTCCAACAGAGGCATAGCTCGCATCACTTTCCTCGCACCTGATTGGCTGAGACTGCGTACATTTCGTTGCGGTTTGTCAGCACCGCCTCGAAGCACCATACAGTATCTCCCTCACTCACCGTTGTGTGTTAGAAAAGGAGGATTGATGGATTTCCAGCTCGTCAGTTCATGGTCAAGTCGAAAGAGAGAGAGTGAGGCGAAAGGAGAAGCGGTAGAGATTAGACAGTGGTGCCATTATAAGATAACAAAATAGGCGCTATCTCCGTACTGTACACTATTCTTTGTTGTTAACGATTACAGCGAATAGGAATATTTATTTAATTCATTCAGTTTATTTAGCCATTCTGAGATTTACTGACAGCGACGACGGACGATTATTAAAAAAATTAGCATCAGAAAATTCATTGTGGAAACTAAAAGTAGGCCTGTTGAAAGAAGAGGACACAAACTATGTTCCGAAGATGATTTCTGCCAAGAAAACTCCAGAGAAGAGTCGTTATCCTATCCACTATTTAGTGTGGCACAACAAATATCGACAGCTGGAGAAAGAGCTTGCAGCGAATGAGCAGGTGAGAAAGAACGAGGCGCGGAGAACACCCCTTCTAAGGACACATCTGTTTATTGTAGGCGTTAAAAGGGTGTGGGTCGTGCACCATCCCTTGATGATGATTTAATGGGCGGTGGTGAGGTGTCATCCATTTAACACTTAGTTCAACAACCTGATCAATAATGAGGATACCCAGTTAACAGTTGTGTGTGTGTGGGTGGGGGGCATGTTCTATTTAGAGTGACTGATTAACTGCCGTAAGATATTTATACGTATATGTTATTTATTTCACATATAGGCTATACCATGAAGGGTAGTTGTAACACCAGTGTACAGCTGGTAAATTACTGCTTGTTAAGCATTTTGAGTGTGTGTGTGTGAGTGTTTGTATGTGCACCAAAGTCAGCTGTGCCCTTTGCAGTCCGTAGAAGCAGCTTCATGGCATGATGTTCCCGAAAAATGTGTCTTCCCACCTTCCTGTCAGCATAATTTGTGAGTGGGCGAGACAATGCAAATACTGTAGCATGTGGGCGAGCAGATAGCAGCACAGTAACTACACTTGGCAAATTATTAAGGCTTTGTGGGTGTCTAAGAGAAAAATGTAAAATGAGGCCACTTTATGAGGAAAGGTCGGCATGATGGCCATGCACAGCAAACATTGTAAGCTGCAGAAAGCTGCGATTATATTTTGTACATACAAGCTATACATGTCTGTCTAAAGGTTATATAATAACATGCACCTGTGATTTCAGTCATCCTTGTGCAAATGCACTGAATCACATTGCGTAATGACTTCTCTGTGGTTTAGAGACCAAAAGCAGATTTCTTTTGGCTGTCTGAAGAAATCGCACTCACACACAAGGCTGCACCTGGGCGGGTGCATGCACCCACACATGTGCACAAGCCACACACACACCCACACACCCAAACACTGTTTTGTCATATTTTCGTTTTTTTAAGTTTATATATTCTTTATATACGTCTATATAGTCCAAAGCATTATTTGCATTATTTGTCAAATTTACCGTTACCACTAATCTGTGATGATGAATCCCAATATACATGATCTGAACAACTGAGAAAGAAATGGCCAAAATGGCCAAAACTCATAGTGGAGAGAAAAGGATTTGATTGGCTAATCCATTGGTTCAATGTTAAACGGGTTCTTCCCTGTTTCCACATTTGCATACAAACGGTGAGGAGAGAAGTTTCCAGTTAGAGTAATAAAGGCCAGGAGCCTGGCGTCATACATAAGAACAGTTGGTACCACGAGTCAACAATGTTGAGTATATTGTAAATCAATAGAAGTGTGCAGAATAATGTGTTTCAAGATTCAATATCTTGATATTTAAATGATTTATTTATATTTTTGTGTATTTGCCTGAAAGGGGGGCAGTGATAAACCCCTAAGAGCAGCTGCAGAAAGTTTTCATACTGCTGTGGCTGTTGAGTGCTAATTTTTCATACACAGCTGACACTCAATTATAAATAAAAATGTTACATTTAACACTCTTTTGCTCAATACCTTAATCTGTATAGGTCCAATATTGATAGATAGATAGATAGATCTATCTATCTATCTATCTATCTATCTATCTATTTATACATCTATCTATCTATCTATCTATCTATTGTTTTAATGATGGCCTTTAAGAAATAAAACTGTGTATTATGAAGAGTCCAGGTACCTTGAAGTCCCAATTTAAGCCCATTATTGCAATACTGTACATTGACAAATTTGAGATATATACAGTAATATTCTACATTCCCTAGATTGTTAATGTTAGTTTCTGTTATGAGCAAGCGTGTGATGACATTACAGTGCAAGTCAGGTAGTAAAAGTGTTTTTCTATCTAATATTTCACAAATGGGCTGGTTATTCCTTATCTGTTACCGTGTGTGTGTGTGTTTTGCATAGTTTTACATGTGCTATATATACACATATTCATCATATCACTCACTGGTTTTCCTGGTTGAACATTTACGGGATTCCAGAATTTAATAAGATAGGCATCATGTCCTTTGACATAGTATGGCCTATTTCGAATGTTAAGAGCATTCAGAATGTGTTAACTGATTAACACATACATTGCTCTCTACACATTACTTAAATAACTAAAAGCTTTTGTTCAGACCTGTACAATTTGTGTAACACACACAAATATGCATAGGTGTAACATGTGACAGGGAACACTAACACTGATTTTAAAATAGCCGTCACTTTGCAGTCATTTGGAATGCAGAATAGGACTCACGAAAGTACTCTATTGTATGCTAAAAGCCCATGCTAATCCATACAACCAATTCCTTGCTGGCTTACTTAATGTAATAGCATCACATACATTAGCCAAGGCTGCGTTTGGGCCCAACATTACTACAATAGTAATTACCGCTGTGACAACAAACCCACAAAGCTACAAACAGTCAAAGCAGATCTGTAGTAGCTGGCAGGCCAGTGCAGGTGAGGAAATGTTGTGTATCTGGCCTATATTCACTTGTCCTAACAGTGTATATGTACTGCATATTCTCTGTCAACATCCATATGCACTCCTCGGTTTAGTGTCCATTGTTGAATATGAATCCAGGGTCTGCTAAATGCTGTAAATGTAAATCCAAAATGCTGTTACTGTACATTCAATTTCCTTATGTGATATAATTAAATCCCATGATGGGCATCAGGAAATCATATTATGGCTGCAATGTTACACACTTGAATTGCAAAGTGAGCATCGTGCAGATATTGTAATGTCTGGATGTTCACTCCCAGTTCAACTCTGGAAATAAAATATAATAATGTAATGTGTATATATATATATATAAATACATACAGTATATATACAGTATATATAATAACATAACATAATGTAATATAATATAATAATATTGACCCTATGTGTAATTCAATGCAATACAAGTAATATCCATAATTCTCTGAGCCGTTCAAGGCCTTAACAGTCCTTAGCAAACATAAAGAGGCTCGCTCTATCTCAGTGTTTTGCGCTGCTTTTCTCTTCTAGCAGTTAAAATAGTGTACTGAATGACCACGGCATCATGGGCAGCAAGGGCCTCCTTCCTACAGAAAGAGTATGAGTGTACTCATATGTGTATGAGTACACAGTAAGAGAGAGAAAGAGAACAAGAAAAAAAAAAAAAAAAAAAGACAAATGCGAGAATCAGATCTGTTGCTCAGTTCTCGCCAGTAAGCCATGCAAAGGGGTGTGGGGTTTATGAATGGAGAGGGGGGGGGGGGGGTTGTTAATGGAGAGTACAAAGGGAGAAAGGCAGAGAAAGAGGAGGAAATAACAATCTGGACTAACGCAACGGCACGCCAGCATTAAGGCACAGTGGGATTGACAAAGAACAGGGCTCTGCGGATGAGCAGTGGTCTGCTTCCAAACAGGAGACAGGAAATGAAGTGAACATCTCGGTTCTATTTCTCCATCACTCTCTCCTCTTCTTGTTTGCTCTCTGTCTCACACGACCCCTGTCTATATATCTCTGTGTGTTGTTTTCTCTATTGCTGTTCTTTTTCTCTTCTTGGGTCTATTCTTACTTGTCTAAGGTTTGGTCGGGCTGTCCGTGTTGTGGGTGTGCCTCATGGCTTAAAGTAACATCTTCTGTACTTTGCATCCTTTGGTCAATTGGTCAGGTTATACATTAAAACCCTCCCTGTGTCTCTTTCTCCCTCGGGATTTCTGTCCCTCTCCCACTCTGTCACACACACACGCATGCACAAAGAGGGGCCACTGTGATTAAGATTCCCTAGACGAGGTGCTGATGAGCAGTATACAGTCTGGGGCGCTGAGTGCAGGGCTCAGAACCATAAATTCTCCGTCGCAGGTTCATCCACCCTCAGTCTGGGCTACCATCTTCTGGGAGCCATAATACATAAAAGATAAACATGGTGTGTGTGTGTGTGTATGTGTGTATTGCATCACCCACTGGTTTCTAAAAATATGTTTTGAAGCTAGGATTGGCTGTAGGAACGCTTCCATTAGGTTCATATTTAAGTCGAATTTTCTGTTAACCCTCTCATGTACCCTTGCAGTTAGGACATGTAGGCCACTTTTATCCAAAGTGACCTACAGAGATTACAGTTACGGAGCAGGGAAGGGTTAGACATCAAGCTTTGCAGGTAGAGCAGGCCCTATCGCCTGGGGCCGGCCCTGGCCTCTGGCGTGGCGGGGGGGGGGGGGGGGGGGGGGGGGGGGGGGGGGGGGGGGGGGGGGGGGGGGGGGGGGGGGGGGGGGG
>JAOEHI010049085.1:9042-20307 GCA_025447815.1 Percopsis transmontana | reverse complement strand
AGAGAGAGAGAGAGAGAGAGAGAGAGAGAGAGAGAGAGAGAGAGAGAGAGAGAGAGAGAGAGAGAGAGAGAGATCACAGAAGAAAGAGACTCCATGAAGCAGCAGAACTGTTGCCACACTGACATTCAGAATGAAATATTTTGTTTAGTTGCTGTATTTACTGAACAAGATATGCGTTTTAAAAAAAGGTCCCCGGAACATGATTTTTTCTACCTTTACTGGTTTCCTTTTTTTTTTTTTTTGACACAATGGAACCCAATTGAGGTTGAAAGATTTGCTTAATTAAATACAGCAACGTAGTGAAATGTCAGCATGTTGACTCTGAGCTACTGATGTACTGTAAGTTAGCAGTCAAGGGTATCAAGTATTCTTTTCAATATGAATCAATCCGATGAGACTGAGCAGTTTGAGTGGAAAGAATATGGGACAGGAAAATATTACAGTAGCTTAAGGGGACAAATGATAACATGTTTAACATTTACATTTACAGCATTTAGCTGTAATTGTACAGACGCAAAGACGCAAAGCGTCTGTACAATTACGGCTACAATTAGTACATTTGTCAACAATTGAACTGGTTAACCACCAGTTTTTGCAAGCACATAACATTCTTCCTGAATAAGCGGAGCATCTTGTAAACAAGGCTACTTTACCTATGCATTTGCAGAACATTACTCTAATGTTATCCTTCGCTCCTCAAACAGTCTATAATTGCAATAATCGAAAGTTATCATTCACTCTTCAAACAGTCTATAATTGCCAACAGCAAAGTGCTTAATATTTTAAGAGCTGATATAAGAGTAGAAAGAAGGAATTATTGTTTGTTTTTTTGGAACGTTTTAGAGTGTGATGTGTCTGGACCTGCAAAGAATGTATTGGTTTTGGGAGACTGTAAGCAGTAAGCTGTGGGGGATAATTTCAACTACAACAGTGACTTAGCACAGGAGGAATTTAGACAGCTTAAAATGAGCACTAAAGCAATGTTTTAGACATACATTTTAATCATGCACACTAATGTGAGATGGAGGTTTAAATCGTTTTGTCGTGAGTCAGTTTACAAAATTATTTTTAGACAACTTTGTGAAACTGCACATAATAAACCGCCATAGAATGGAAACAAAACCCTGCACATTTTGCCTGAATGAAAGCCAAATCTTTGTTCAGTTTGTATTAACTGTCTTTTTTCAAACCAAGCAAAACCTCTTTTCTTTTGGAATCAACAACATTGCATAGCAGTCATATTATGAGTGTTTATACCTGCAGTTTGACAGCGATGACCACAGAGGTGAGATCTTTGTCCAGCTCCTTTAACATGATCAGCTTCTTAAGAGTCAGGTTAAACAGCCTGTAAAACACACACACAAACAAGGGGGAAATCATTTTCTGGTTGACTGACCAGGCACTTGTCCTCGAGGTATAAGTGGCCGCGTATTAACTGAACCATCCCAGGTACAATTCATTTGCCCTGTCAGTTTCCCTCAGGGAGACAAACTAAGACAGAACCCAATACTTCTTGTCAACGATATTTGACAGCATACATAATGCTGTGGGTACAAATCCACGCTCACGCTGTAGAAGAGCCAGTGAGACGCAATGAAGCCATCAGCCACCAGCCATCATATTCAGTAAGCATGTTTCCAACCCAGGGGCGTCATCTGCGCTGTTAAACATCCGGAGCTGAGCACAGATTCTTCGGGGCGCAGCTATATGGTGGCGGACCGTGACTCTCGACACCGGGCCGTCAGTGTTACCACAAGTAAAATAAAAAGTTGCCGTATGTGCTCAGAACCAGTGTGTAATGCACAAATTAACGGTACATTTAGTAAAGCTAACCTCACATATACTGTACGCGCGCGTAGTGCATAGGGCCTATGCTAGTAAATACGGGATTGAGGTCACGTCACGTGAACTTCAAACAAAATGGAGCAATATTATCGCGCTCTTCGCAGACCCGCGAGACAGGCTGCGTCATGAACATTGCGCTGTGTCAAACATTATTATATATTCCTATAGAAAATATTTGTGTCGTTATTGTTGTTGTTGAATTGCACCTAAACTTTGTGTTGCATACATTTAAAATTACATTCGGGGCTGAAGCCCCGGAACAATGACCTGGCGACGCCAATGATCCAACCCACAGTGATCTTAAAAACTATTTTATGCTACTATAAAGTAACTATGAATAATATTTTATAACATAATTTTATAGATACTGTTATTTATTATACACTATTTTCTTAAAGGATATTCGTTTCTTCCGATATTGACAGCATATATACACAAACAAAGCAGTTGTGCAGCCAAAGGTCAGTGTGATAAATAATTGACGTGTTGGGATTTAGAGGCAGACAGGAGACCACTAAACCAGACCTGCCCAGCCTGGAGAGAAGACGAAGATGAGGACGCGCGCACACACACACGAAAAATATGACAGTAGACAGACAGTAAGAGAGAGAGAAAAATGACGAAAAGACAAAACAATATTTAAAAACAGACTGGATGGGGCGGACAGATCGAAAAAAGAATGAATACAACAGAGAAAGAAAGATATCAGAAGACTAGGGTAGTGTGTATGGGGCAGGGGGGGGGGGTCCCTATTTATTAAAAACAGGAAATTGCAGAACAGTCTGCAACACACAGCTCCACATGGGGGTGTGAGAGAGCGAGAGCGATCACTATACCGACTAAAAAGGCAGGCAGAGTGGAATGGAGTGAACTGTGGCCTTGTTCCAAATATACCACCAGGCCGTCCTCATGCCCGTACTGAGAGCAGCACAGACGCGTCCAACAACAACAAAACACCTACTCCCCTCTTGTTATTAGGCTATCCAGGGCCCTGTTCCAAACTTGCCACCCAAGCTCTCTCTCTCTCTCTCTTCCTCCCCCTCTCTTCCACCCCCTCCCAACCCTGTCAGGTCAACAGCCCTTAATGTGCAAAGTTCATTTATCATCATTTAGCAGACGTTTTGAGCCAAACTAAAACTATTTTAAAATGGCACACCCCTCAGTTTGTCTCTGGAGTTTCCCTTGTGGTTGAACCCGGCATTACAAAAACACAGGGCTTCATCTGGGCTTCTGGTGGCCCTATAAATCTATAGAACCATGAATGGGTTAAGGTTATTAAAAGGATCATAACTGGAACAGGACCATGTAAAAGATCAGACAGAAGATATCCCCTGTCAGACCACTAGATGGCAGGCTATGAGCCAACCCATTTTTTGTTTTGAACCACATTGTGTGTGTGCATAAAAAAAAAAAAAAGCATTTCTAGTGTACACAAAGGCCATAAAAAGATGTTTTGTTGTATTAAGCACCAAGGCTTCCTGCATTATAGATTGCAGAGTGCAGGTGGGGATGAACCCAGGGAGGGGGTGAGGATCGATCTCCTTAAAGACCACGGTGGGTGAGTGCACCAGTGCTCAGTGGACATGAATCCAATGGAGAGCAGCTGTCAGGGGTTGATGTGGCTTTGGACCAGGTCTATTAGGGGGGGGGGATACATCCACTGATTCGTTCAGAGGTCTCGCAAAATTCTTCCATCTCAATCTTTACAGTGATGTATTTATTCAAATTGTGTTTTCTTTTATTATTATAAAATTCATATACAAATTAAGATTTTTGCGTGATGTGAATAGGAGTACTGTGTACTTTTGTGTTGTTTTGCTATTACAAGAAGTAGTTGATTGTTTGCAAACATCAAGGAGTCAAAAGGTTTAAATACCACCGGCTTTAGTTTATTGAAACAACAGTTGGACAACACTGAAGACCAATTGGTCTACTCTTAAGTTGTCACCATGGATATCGCCGCAATGATAGCGGCGCTAAATCAAAAATCACTTACAGGACAGCATGTGGATGTGGGCAGTGGTGCTATAAAGGTTTATGGAGGCACTTGGGACATTTATCACCCCTCATCATGGCTGTGGATTGTCGCTTTAGGACTGTCCTAGAGCCCCTGGGTGTAACAAATCTGTACGCAGCGCCCTGCAGGTAGAACGGTAGCCATCGCGGAAGAGTCAATGGCAATATACCTCATTAGTACTGAGTGTAAATAAGCTTATTGTAACAAAACCTTCCAACCAACGTTTGGCCAGGTTAATCAATTGGGACCCTGCGTTTCCTCTGTGGACAGACCAGTAAAAGATACAACAACAAAAATCGCAGACATTCCTGCTTTTCTCATGCACGTTTCTCCTTACCCGGATCACCCCTAAAAAAAAACATCAAATACTGATCCCTAATCGTGGATAAGGGATACAAAACCATATATTTGCCTTCATTGACCAGATACACAAAAATTGTTTTGTCAACATCTAGCTGTATTTACCAAACACTACAATGTGACCACATTGCAAGAAAGTCAAAAGTCGTAGTCCTCGCCGTCCTGCCACACAGCCAGTCCTGCCACACAGCCAGTCCTGCCACACAGCCAGTCCTGCCACACAGCCAGTCCTGCCACACAGCCAGTCCTGCTCCGCTTCAGTTCTCGCCGGTGACTTCACCGCCTCCTACGGCCTGTCTGTCTGTTCTCTCTAGTTACCGTCACTCCTGTTGTCGTGCCGAGTGGCACCAGACATAGTAACACAGCGGCACGTCACAAAGCAGGACAGAACGGAGACACTATCGAATGCGACACGCTGGTCACACGAGGGGTAAAGACGTTTTATTACAAAGGGAAATAATACGCTGTTGTGTGTATGCGTTACTGCATGCATTCGTGCATGTATGTGTGTGTGTGTGTTTGAGTGCTCACAGTGGGTTCCCAAGTACAGCAATTTATCAAAGTGTGTGATTCCCTTAGACATGACAGCAGAGGACCTCAGCATTTTTCTGTGTGTGTGTGTGTGTGTGTGTGTGTGTGTAAGCTGCCACATCCTGAGTCACCAAGCACAGAATAAACACTTAATCCCTGTTGGCTGACAACACCTTGCTTTTCTCTGGCGGCCGATGAGCCACCGACTGCTTTGTTTGGTTTTAGAGAAGAGGGGAAGGAAGGAAGAGGAGGGGTAGGGTTCAATGCAACCAGGGGGGGGGGGAAAGAGACCCCTGACATTCTGGAAAGGCTAGCGTCTGTCTAGCTAACACACTGCAGATGTCAAAGACTCACACACACATACACGGGGGGGAGGGGGGGGTCACAGGCTATAGTCTTTTGGGCGACTATGTGCCAAACCCTTCTATGACACGCCCCGGCACTAAACAATAGAGGAATATGCAGTGTGAAGCCTCATGTCGTTTGTTTCCGTCACTCACTACCGACCTCATTTGGGAATGAATCAGCTGCTGCAGTACCACAAGGTCTCACCGACACACACGCTCCCATAACGTTTAGACAGGAAAATTACTAGGAAAATGAGTGTGCGAGTGTGTGTGTGCGTGTCTGACTAATGTATCACAGTGTGTACGCCTGTACCTTTAAGAGGCAGGTGCCCATGTTTCCCTTAGCAACAGCCCATTAGGGAATACCTGACCTTGCAATGTCAAACACTGCAAGGTCACGCTGAAGAAACACACCCTTCACACAGCCATGTCCTCCCCCCCCCCTCGCTGTTTCAAAGCCCCTGTTCATCCCTGCTCTTCATCTCCCTGCCCATCCCTTTCTAATCTCCCCTCTCTTTTCTCTCTCTAACCTCCTCGGCCCTCCTCCCGCAATAATAGCCCGCCGTTCTCCAAGTCTCCTCCCCTCTGAAAACATCAGCTGCTCCGCTACGCTCCCCCAGTAACACTCCAATATTCTCCTCTCCTCTTGTCGTCGCCTCCTTTGTCCCCATATCGCTCCCTCGCTTGCCAACAGGTAATCCCCCCCCCCCGTCTGGTGGCGCAGTATCTCCTCCCAACGCCGCCTTCTCTATCACGCTCCCTTGCAGAGAAACAGCAGTCTCCTTTTCCCCCCCAGTAGTAGCACATCCGCTGGGGGAGTGTGATGGACACCAGTCCTCTGCATCTCCCCGACTGCTCCACATTGTTATTCCATTACACATATTAGGGGTGGCTATCACTAGGATATATCGACGTTGTTTTGATGCTCACTTTCTGGCCAAAAAAATATTTTGGGCTAAAGTAACAGCACAGTTGATCAATGGAAAGAAAATTATTCCTTGTGTACCATTTAAGCGTAACAATGAATTTAAGGAAATTTGACGTTCATTTAGAAGTAGCAGAACCGTTTGTCCAACAGCTTGTTGGTGTTTGGGGTCTCGTGAATTGGGAGCCCACCCCCAACACAGATTAGTCCATCCCTGGCGCACACACACACGAAAGTCGCAAAACGTAGCAAAACATGAGGACAGGCCAAAGTTAATGAAGCACTAGACATCACAACGTGTTAAGAATACACACACACACACACACAAGGGGGAGGGGGGTTGGAGTAAAGCCAGCCAGCCCTCTTTCCCTACATCCACTTATTTGTCACCTTTCCAGAGTCATTTAAATCTCTTTGATCCCGTCAGATTTATAGACTAGACAACACACACACACACACACGCACACACACACACACAAACTTCAAACCTAAACCTACTGACCCTCCTGTGAGGCGGCCTATTTTTTTTTTATGGCCCTCAAACTTTAGACTTTGATCTTGTGCGTGCGTGCGTGCGTGCGTGCAAAGGTTGACGCACATCGGGCAGTACGTCTAGCGGGCACTTTGGGATCAGAAGCACTGATGTGAGGCTTGAAGGCAAACGCACACAGAAATAGGCCTCCAAACATGAACTTGTACGACAGGGGTGACAGTACATGCATACACAGACGATAAGTCTGCTCAGAGGTGTGTGTGTGCGAGACACACGAGAGAGAGTGAGAGTGAGAGAGGTGGGAGGGGCTGGCGGTACTTTACAGGCAGAAAACATAACAAGTGTTTGCTTCAGAGCCGCCAGGTTGAAGCCTAACTGACAACAACAGGCTTAAAATAGCACTCAGCTGAGTGGAGGCAGCCAAGAGAGATGTTGACATTCTCACAAAGTACTGCTGGCTTTCACTGTCATTTGTTCAAAATAGGAATTTGGCTGAATTCCGACTGTAGCCTAGAATGATTATAATGATGCCTGATTGACAATGCAGCATAAATGCCGTTGAGGGGAACCGTAAGCTACATTATATCTACAATGGAACCTAACTGGGGTGTTGAAAACGCCACAACATATGTTGGTCCATCAAACGCAGCCCCTTGATGGAATATTCCATTCTGAATGTCAGCGGGTGGACTGGTCACGCGCTTTAGAGTAGTCAGTCATCACTTTAAAATCGGTCACATGGATGCTCCTACGCAAACTAACGCCCACAAAAACACCATGCAGAACCAAAATGTCACAGAAGCGGAAGAGAGACCAACATTTCACGAGCCGTCTGGAGCTGTAAAACCACGCGTCTCTTTCATCAGCCAGTGAAAGTAGCTAGTTGCCCTGAAAGACACATAAAAATTGGACCTGGCTTCAAAGCTCCACCTAATGTTATCTCCCAGCCATCGCCATAATACATATTTATAATGTGGGTCATTCAGAAATCACAGTTACTATAGTTGCATGCATTACTTCCCCTTCATCATTTATTGTGTCCTGATTGCATACCTGTAATAGTTTGAGGACAGAGAACGTAGAGACAGGAAGATAGCAGTATTGACTGAAAGCATATCTGGTCTTGGGCCACGGGGAGATGAAAGAGCCAGACGAAAGTAGAAAACACATTTATGTGCTCATCTATTATTTAGGACACTATTCTGTATCAAAAGTAAATGTGCCATACCCTGTTAAAAATAGTCCCTTTTCACATTGAAAAACAGAGGCTGCCCCCATGTTGAATGTTTATATTTGCAGTTTGGGTTCGTGGCGGTTGTAAATGTCGAGTTTTAGTTTGTGTGTGCAGGGGTCAGGATTGAGGAATCGCACTGTTGAAAAGGGAACTGCGACAGACAGACAGACAGACCTGCCTCGGGATGGAATCGCGCTGCATTAAAAGCTACAGGATCAGTGTCCTGTCCTGCAATGCTCCTCTCCCCAGCCTCCCGGCCTCAGGATCAGTAGCTAGTCTGGGCGAGGTCCAGCTCACAAGCACACACCGGTCACGATAACTGAAATTAGTCGAGTGTGTGTGTGTTATTTTGAGTTTAATCGGGTTGACCCTCTTATTTAGTCATGCTGTGTTTGTGTGTGTGTGTGTGTGTGTGTGTGTGTGTGTTCCCCCTGGTACTTGCAGAGCAGTCATCAGCAGATACTATGGGTTAATATGCATGGCAGGACTGCACTCTGTTGTGCTGGATCTGGCAAGCCAGGTGTTGAACAAACACTGATAAGATTGTAATCAAGACAGGCCTGCCCATCTATTACCAGACACAGATTGTATGTCCGTAGGCCAATATTGCGTCTGTGTGTATTTCTGTGTATGTGTGTGTATGTGCCTGTTTTCCAATCTCACAGCGCGTCATTTGGAGAATTCTGAGCACCCCCAACATCTGCAGTACTGATTGCCAATTCCACTGCACCGGTAGGCAAAACCGCTTCTGAATGCCAAGTATCGTGTGTGTGTGTGTGTGTGTGTGTGTGTGTGTGTGTGTGTGTGTGTGTGTGTGTGTTATGTAACCAAACTTTGGTATTTGCATTCCATCACTTAGTTCCATCACAACGTTTACATAGTTGTAGTCCGTTAGCCACACAAACGCAGGAACAGTAAATGACTTGCTTTGGTTTGCCGTCTACTGTATATCCTATTCATTCTAAGGTTTGGGAGTTTATTTAAGGCTATATTTAGGTCGGTATTGTGCCGCTACGAAGGAAGACGGGGCGTTAGCCTTGGTAGCCTGCCCAGCGGTCTGAGTCCGACCACTGATGCGACCGGCATGCTTATGATGCAGGACCAGGCTAGCTTATGAACACTTTTTGTCATTTACCATTATACCTTTTTTTCTTCTTTTTTTAAAATAACACCCACTCTCATCCTCACACTCCAAAACGTAATACAGTTTAACCCCCTCCTTGCCCTTCTGGAGCGTCTGCTATCCTGGCCAGTAATGTGCCTCAACCCTTTCCTTCCTCCAGCGCCTTGGTCCCCGGCCCCCGCTGGCAGGCTTTGACCGGGCTGCTGGAAGGTCGGGGATAAGCAACGGCAAAACGCGTCTTATGAGTCATACCTACAGTACCCAGCTCAAGCCATAGTCCCCTTGTACTGTGCAGCTGTCCACCTCCATGTGAGGCGTCCTCGCTGTACATGAACACGATATATGGGTACAGTCAAGCTAATTCACCAGAGATGCAGGCTGCCATTTTGCCTGTGGCAATGATGTTATTAATAGCCACCGTTTTACAGTCTGTTGGCTTTGGATACATGCAGACGTCGACCCTGACAGGCTAATTATTATCAAAAATAAATCAAATCAGTAAGTGGGAGACACATGGATGTACTCCACTAACGCCAAAATTCAGCAATTTGTTTGTTAGCTAAAGCGCTGTGTAATGCTAATATCTAATGCTGCGTGCCTATTATTGAAGGCTATGAATAGCGTAAATTAACGTAGTCATTTAATACCCCTAATTACCCCTGGAACATAACATTTGACCCATACCATTTGGAGATAGTGCGTGTCCAGTATGATTATGTCCTGTCACACGAGATTTTGGCCTCTTTGAAAAGGGAAACGTGTATGAAAACCTTGAAACAACCGCAACCTGCTAAATCATGCTGATTATTTCTCATTTCCTGCCTGGCTGCGAGTCCCTTTTTTTTGTCCCGTTACAGTTACAATGGGCTATTTGACCCACCAGGTTCAGGTCAGTGTTGACGTGAGAGCAGCGTAGCGGCGGTTTTACCTAAAATGGACACCCGTAGACGCATGTACACAACATACACACAAACTACACAACCAACATGATCAATCTGTTCTAACTTTTTAAAAGGAACACTCCTGAACAAACTGAACAGTGTGTGTCTGGAAATACCCTTGTGGTTGAAACCAGTATTGATTAGTTTTGGTTCAAAGCCCTCCTCTCTACTCCTCCCCTACAGAGCTCACGTCTTATCTAGATCTACAGCCACAGTTGTTTCATTTACATTTAGAAGACACTTTTATCCAAAGCAACTATAGTCAGGTTTATATAGTCAGGCTATAGTCAGGCCCGAGTCAGGTTTTTTTTTTTTTATATCCCCACCCACCCGGTGCGGTTGAGAGCCGAACCGCACAGCAAAAATACGTGTTGATCAACCACCCGAACCCGACCGCCAACTTTAGCCTGTATAGCGATTGACATCCATATCACAGAGTAGGAGATAATGTTTTCTTATTGAATGCCCGTTTAAAAAAAAAAAAAAAAAAAAAAAAGGGGCAGACACTGGTGTAGACAACAAGGTTTTGCAGAGCCACATAAGGCAGCAAAGGGAGGTGTGTGTGTGTGTACTAAAAAAGGAGAGATCATCTTTCCTTTCCGCCTCATCTCATTTTTCCTCTCATTTCACTGCATTTGTCTCCCTCATTTGACAGCTCTTTTGCTTGCCTCCCCCCTCAGTCTCCCTCCCTCCGTTGTAGTTATCCATCCACCAGCTCTGCTAGCTCTCCCTTCACTCAGTATGCTGGTCTCCTGGTTGCTTTTATGCCGTTTAAAAAAAAAAAAAAAAAAAAAATGTTTCCCCCTCCGTTGGCTCTCTTCCGTCAATCCTATTCGGTGTTCCACCAATCTCGCCATTTTATCATCTCTTTTTCTCTCCATAAATTCCATATAGCCTATCCTTAAAGCGATAATGAACTTTTGTTTTACGGTAAACTCCTATAGCTTTCCTTGCCTCAATGCAAGACCATGTGGTACGCGAGGAAAAGGAAACCTACAGGGTTTTCTTTTTAGTTTTTTTCCAACCTCCCTTAACTACCTTTGTTCCTCAAAGAAATGCTTCTACATTTACAGCATTTAGCAGACACTTTTATCCTAAGCGACTTACAATTACATGGAGCAGAGTTTGGGGTTGGGCATCTTGCTCAAGGATGCTTAAAGGTAGGCCGACTCTGGGGCTTGAACCCACGACCTTCTGGCTGTGAGTCCAACACCTAGACCACTAGACTATCCTGCCCCTTCTAATGTGTCTGCACAGCTAATAGACATCTCCACCGGTAGCGTGTAATCCAACATTAATGCACTATGAAAAGTGAATGTTGTTGTGCTAGCTAGCGCTTCACTGTCGGCACTCATCAGGTTCATCAGCTCATAACATAAAAACATAAAAACATAAACACGCGGAAATCTGAGCGTGTGACAAAGCCAAGGCTGCCAAATAGGAGTAACG
>JAOEHI010049075.1:10000-19995 GCA_025447815.1 Percopsis transmontana | reverse complement strand
CATGGTTAGTACTTCTACTACAGCAGATACATGGTTATTACTTCTACTGTAAGAGATAAATGGTTAGTACTTCTACTGTACCAGATAAATGGTTAGTACTTCTACTACAGCAGATACATGGTTAGTACTTCTACTGGAAGAGAGACATGGTTAGTACTTCTACTACAGCAGATACATGGTTATTACTTCTACTGTAAGAGATAAATGGTTAGTACTTCTACTACAGCAGATACATGGTTATTACTTCTACTGTAAGAGATAAATGGTTAGTATTTCTACTGTACCAGATAAATGGTTAGTACTTCTACTACAGCAGATACATGGTTAGTACTTCTACTGGAAGAGATACATGGTTAGTACTTCTACTGCAGCAGATACATGGTTAGTACTTCTACTATAACAGATACATGGTTAGTACTTCTACTAGAAGAGATACTGTATATATAGGCTCAGGCAGTGTATAATTACTGTAGTCTGTGTCTCAAACAGAGAGGGACAGAGTGATGGATATAACAGCCCCTGTTGTCAACCAATTAGAGCTGTGCACAGGCAAACCCATCTGGTTGCCGGGATGACCTTTGACCGCTGGTGGTCAGCTGAGCAGAACGGGGGTTAGCAGTCAGATGTGGAGGTTAATGAGTTCCCCCCTTTCACTTCTAGATCCGCCTGATCAATACTGCTGGGATCACTTACCACACAGTGGACAGATGGAGCGGTCTGTGTGTGTGTGTGTGTGTGTGTGTCTTCTGGCTCAAGTCCCCAATCAGTTTTGTTGTGATGCAGTTTCCTTATTGATAATCGGTTAACATGATCGATTAGCGAGTTTGACTGCAGCACTCTCCCTGACGTGCTAGCTTGGCTGTTTATCTGAGAGATTGATTGATTTGTTACATCCTGGTGAGGGGAATTAAACATGGCCTCATCCGCTCAGTGTGTGGAGGAAGATGAGCTGTAACAATAGGGGCTGTTTAGTCCACTGTCCTGGAAATCCAAGACATGCTCCCTGAATTACACAAACAACACTTCCCTCTAGTGGCGAGACACAGTATGTGCAGAGGCAGCCTGACCCATGAAGGCGTTCATCGCCCTCTCTTTTAGGCCCCCCTGTGTGTCACTGCTAGCCCCGCCTCTACCGTTAGCTCCGCGGTACACACCAGTCGCTCATCAGCCAGGTAGGGCCAATCGCTGTCAATCACATAGGTAGCAGTGCGATTGGACCACACAGATTTGACCTACACAGGTGATGGCTGCCAGCACCAACAGAGCGACGGTCGCTGGTTCTCTCCAGACTGGTTCCCGGACTGGTCCGTAAAGCACCAGGGTGGTTCTAAGCGGGCTCTCTCAGCCATGCCAAAATGGCTAATGTCTAGACTCTGCCTCGGACGCCCCACAGAGTCTCTATGCTGGCACGCACGCAACATTTCTGGTAGTACTCTTTTTACGAAGGAGTATTTATAAGCTGTGTATGTACGCGGCTTCTGAAAATGAGTAGGCCCTATTCCATAAATATATATTGCCATGAAAACGTGCACATGTCATCCAAAGAGGGTCCTAAACACAATACTGAGAGCACATGAACACGTATGTAAATCTATGGGTGTTTGTGTTCCTGACAGACAGCCCTGTTGATTTGGATTACAGTTGAACACACAGAACATAATCACCCTGCTTGGCTGTAGTGTGTTGGGAGCGCTTGGTCAGGCCCGTGGAATGCAGTGATGTCAGTCTTGCCTAGCGGGTTGCCACATAGTGTCTGGTGCCTCTCCCCAACACAGCGATTTAGGGAGAGACGGAGAGCCGGAGAGAGAGAGAGAGGGGGGGAGAGTGAGAGGGGGAGGGGGAGAGAGGGAGAGGTAGCACTAGCAGTAGCAGCGGCTAAGCTAACTATGTCGGTGTGGATGTGTTAGCTGTTAGCGGGCCGCCGTGGACTCCCTATCCGCCCTGAGGTGCATCATGCCCGGCTGGAAGAAAAACATCCCGGCCTGTCTCCAACCAGACCAGGAGGGTAAGACAGTCGGTTCTGTTTCTGTTCTACCCGGACATGTGTGTGTGTCTGTGAGAGCGAGAGAGTGTGTGTGTGTGTGTGTGTGTGTGTATGTGTGAGCGCGCGCGCGCGCGTGCGTGGGTATCGTGCTGATCTGACGCAACGCATAACGTTCCGGTCATTTAATATTGACTGTTAAGTTACCGATAACGGTAAAGCCCCTTGTCTGTGTGTGTGTGTGTGTGTGTGTGCGCGCGCGTGTAATATCTCGTGCACAAGTTAGCTGAGCAGCTCGTGCTCTGTTTCCAGGTTTAGAGCAGAGATCATGTATGTTAACATATATTTAAACATGTCATCCTCAAAAGTGGCCATTGCACCCAGCGTATGCTATACTGTGTGTTACCATACATGATCTATACTGTATGTTAACACATGTATGATATCAGGCATGTTACCATGTATACTATAGGACGTGTTAGATTATGGATAGAGGTCATATGTCAGATCATGTGTATGTATGTATTTGTAGAAGCAATCCTGGTGCCTAAGTGTCTGCTAGATGGCTAGAAAAGTAGATTGGGTGTTAACATGCATGTTAAACGCCTTTTTCCACCTCCCTGAAATTGGCCTTGAACTAGGAATCCACAGGAGTAGCCTAGCATTCTCCTCTTCAAACGGAAGAAACCTTTCGGTGAAAGACACTGATCCTAAATACTTAGAGTCCCTAAACCACTGGGACAATACTGATCTCTTGCTCTTGCTCCATGCTGTCCAGCATTTATGAAAGCATTTCTTGCTCCTGGTCAGACGTCGAGCGGGAGCATTCTGAACGAGCTGCAGCTGGCTAGGAGAGACCTGTAAATAAACCGTGATGGTAGTCTAACCTACTGGAGAACACACCTTTCTTTGGATAGAGCATTTCTCTTATTATATTCTTCTTCTACGATAATAATCTCACAGGCGGATTCAGTCATTGGCTCAATGTCACTGTTCAAATTAGGATCTGAATCCATATTACACCAAGATTTCTAAATTGGCTTTTGTCTTCATAGACTTGTTTTCAGCTGGCCTCCAGCTGTTGTTTTCTTTGGCACTCTTTGGCACTATTTATTCTTTTTTAAAGGTTGAAGGATGTTCTGGCACATCCAGTCATTGATTAGTTTAAGTTGGGTCGATTAAGCCGTAGTCACTGTAAGACCTAAGGGCCATCTCAGTGCTGTGATAGGCCAAACCTTACTTTGGAAGTTGTCAAGGCAATCGTTTGAGGTTAAGAAGTTGCTAAGCAGTAACCAGCAACTATTTTTCTTCTATAAATGGCAGGTGTAATATTGCAAATGTTGCACTTTTTAAAGAGAGGGTTAATAGCTACTGATGAAACTTTCAGAAAGGTTCCTTATAAAAGAACAATCTGTAATAAATCTGTAATTTTTTCCAGAATCTCACAGGCAGAACCCATTTCACCATGTTTCCCATGTCATGCTAATAGTTGTATTAAAAGAACTGGGGCAGGATAGTCTAGTGGTTAGGGTGGTCAACTCCCAGCAACAAGGTCGTGGGTTCCATCCACAACAAGCCCGGCTTTTAACCCCTACCTGCTCCTTAATACTGTAACTGTACTAACTGTAGGTCTTAATACTGTAACTGTACTCACTGAGTCTTAACACTGTAACTCTACTCACTGTAGGTCTTAACACTGTAACTGTACTCACTGTAGGTCTTAACACTGTAACTGTACTGTAGGTCTTAACACTGTAACTGTACTCACTGTGATTCTTAATACTCTAACTGTACTCACTTTGAGTCTTTATACTATATCTGTACTCACTGTAATACCCCTTTCATACCAATGCTTCGACCAGGGTTCAACCCACGTGGATTTTATGTCTGAAAGGGTTAACCCACGTTGTCCACCTCTCGAGGTGTTTCGATTTCAATGTGAATGGCACGACCTGGGTTGCTAACAACCAGGGCGGGACAAATTAATCTCATTGGTCGAAAATAGGGGCGCACAGCTGTGACATAATTATCACAGGTTAACAAAGGTGTGATGCCAGCAGGAATGTTTTCAACGACAGTGGTGGTGAACGGCGATCAACATGGATATCTAGAAAGATTTAGAAGTGCGGGAGCTGTAGCCTAATAATGTATAGCCTAATTTATAAATTATACATTCCTGTATAAATGTTCATATGTCATGAAAATGTTGTGTGTGTCGACCATTTGTTTTATGCCGTGAAAACGCAGAAGCCTGGCTAGATTAACGCACACTTCTCCCTTGGGCACCATTAAAAAATAATTTATTTGTCCGTTTACAGCAACAAAAGAGCAATGAAAAGTGGTTCTAAATTAGTCCTTGTAGTCGAACGAAAAACTACACTAAATGTGACAGACTGACTACCCACAAGCCAGGAACGCAAGCGACAAGGGTGTCTCTCTCTTTTGTCGGGCGGAGTTAGTGAAAGGCAGGGTTAGTAGGGTTAGTGAAAGGCACATGCCTGCTCTCTTCATCAGATAACCTCATCTGAAATACACCTTTGTGAAAAGAGCTCTATGTTGATATACATTTTACACACCTTTAGTTTAACTTGAAAGCACCATGGTGTGGTCGGGGGTTGTTAACTTAAAACAAACCTATGGTTATAAGGGGAAAGAATCCGGCGATTAATCTGCATTTTCACCCTCCTTAATATCGTTAGCGTATCTGCAATCATATCATATATTTTGTGGATGTATTTACTTGAATTAATTAATTTTTTTGTTTTACATACATTTTGGAATTTATTTTATTTTAGTTAATATCACCATACTAGCACCATGCTAACATCATCCTAACACCATGCTAGCACCATGCTAACATCATCCTAACACAATGCTAACACAATGCAAACATGCTATACCGTCGTTTGGAGACAGATGTGGGCTGCATCCCAATACTCATATTGCCTTACTATATAGTATAGCAAAAGCAGTCCGTCACAATCCGCAGGGTGTCCCAATACTCAGTAGGCATAGTAGTGGTCGAACGGTACCCGGATGACCTACATTCATTGAAATGTTGGAAGTGTGCAACATGCTACACTGCGCTATCCCATCAGTCAGCTGGAGCCCGAATTACCGTAGAAGAGGAATTCCCTGGGAAAAGAGAAAGAAGATGGCGGAACAAAGCGAAGCAAGCGGCAGTTTCAGCAACATCCAAGGGGTGCTTGTGGCGATGTATAAATGTAAGATTCAGAATGGCAAAAAGTTTCAACATTTCTGACGTTGATGAATAGGTTATCGACACAAACCTTAATTTATGTATTCACGGCATAAGTGGGTATACGTCATCTGTAAACATCCAGGTCAAAGGACGGGCAAGATGGCCGCTTAGAATTGTGTCCCTACTACTCGCTCGCATTCCCATAGAATGCACAACAGTAACAGTCGGAAAGTAGGTTCCTAAAGTACTGAGTATTCAGATGCAGCCTTAGTTTTTATCATAATGGACAAAAGAGACAATCAGACAGACAGGCTGATTCATATTGCCCAGGGGAGGGAGAGTGGGGGGGGGAGTCTGACCAAACAGGGAACAAAGAGTGAAACTAGATTCTTAATGGATTGTTGAGTGGCTGACCTGATTCCTAATGGACACTACAAACACACACACACATTTGGCTGGTTCGACTAAAAAATAAACATTAAAAAATTTGGTAGAAATTTGGTCACAAAATTAATTCCCAATTATTAAAAATAAATTATTATGACCAACACATCAATGCATATACAATTAAGTAATCTAGCAGACGCTATTATCCAAACTGATTTATACCACTTTCAAACCAATGACCAGTGTTGGACCTGGGGTTATTTGACCAATGTTCAACCCTTCTTTTGTCACTTCAAACCAAGTCGGTTTGCAACTGTTACTTGTCTCTTGTCGCTGTAAATCGCTTACATTGAAAGTGAATAGCAGCCGGTCGCTTGGTCTCTCTCTGCTTTGAGTCTCTAATGTGGTCGCGCTAATGCATCCTCCTATGACTCCAGTTGTTGTGCATGGATAAATGCGCCTGTGGACATGTTAATAATATGAATCGTGCACCAGTAAAATGGGTTTTATGGTGCTACAGTCGTATTCATCTAATCTCATATAATATTCTTTATAGGATAATATAATGCTCTTTTCCCCTGGAGGAACTCGGGCCACATTCCAGGTGGAAGGAACGTTTACAGGAACGGCTCCCTAATCGGCCCGTTCAGCCTTTCTGTTTCCATTGTGGTCCTGGAACTACGGACCAACAACGTTGCCTTTGCTCCTCCATTGCGACGTAAACTCTGAGACAAAATAGTGATATATTTCTCCAGCGGCAGCACCAACATTAGAATGTTAGACCAGGTTTTTCACATAAAGTTAGGATGACCTCGAGTCCACAGTTGAATGTTTTAATATTGTTGCTGTGGATCAATCAGATGTAAATGGGGGAAATTCCACCACTGCCGTGTGTGTGGAAGAGCCTCTGTGCCAGGGCTGACCCCACACAGATGTAGGCAAATAGTTGCTGTGAGTCACGTAGCCTTGCTATGAAAATAAACAGTGAGGGGGCAAGGCTTCACAGCGGTTGGACAGCAGGAGGGGGGGGGGGGTTGTGGTGGAGGTGAAGAGGTCCAAGCCACCAATTAAAGCCGTGGTGTGACATAGTGTGCTAGCTGAACTGCTGTGACTGTTGACATCAGCCTGCAGCACTAGTCAACAGAGTTTCACATCGCACTGTGTTAACAATACAGCGTGGTGCTGAAGCTGGAGCTGATGGTTTTACTGTTGACTGTTTCAGTGCAGGTTAGGGTTGGCAAGTGAGCTAACGTTAGCTTGTTAGTGTGTCTTGTCAGTTGAAAGCACATCGCAGTACATGTTAATGGGGCTTCAGTCGGCAGAAAATAGGTGTTTTTTGGTTTCCCCAATATAATACAAGATGAGACGAATCAGAACCAGATTCAATAAGCAGAATCTGGCTCTGATTTAATTAAATGTAAATGACTCGCTGGGTAAGATGTGTTGTTCTCTTTCACACACTGACTCACTAACGCACACACTGATGGATCTTGTAAAATAGAAATATGCAAATCAATCGATGCCACTTTTATCTGCACACACACACACTGATGTTGTCTGGAACAATGTGCACATACAGTACATACTGTATGTGATGGTAGAACTAGAGTTAGCATACGTGCTATCACACGTAGCAACAGGGGGGGCTACATTCCTCTCTGCTCTCCTCTCTGTCAGTGCAAATTACAGGGTGGTCTACGGAATGTTGACCCTGCATAACAGAGACAAAGAGAGGACTTTGAATGTAAATACCCCCCTTGCGCACACACACACACACACCCCAGCGGTGCTCAGCAGAGAGGTGTGGTGAGAGAGAGAGAGAGAGAGAGGTTGCAGATCAGGAGAATCATCAGAGCTTTAGTCTCACATGTGGAGGAGTTTCACTTTGTGTGTGTGTGTGTTAGTGTTAGTTAAGTAGCAGCGCTGCATTCTGCGTGTATGCTAGCATCATTCCTAGCATTATTGTTAGCCTGGTGCTAGCCTAGGCTGGCGTAGCGGGGGTTGTGGGGTGTGTGTGTGTGTGTGTCGGAGGTTGGGGGGGATGGAGCGCCTCCTCAGTGCTATGCGCTCTCTGCGCCTCCTAAGCAGGAGGAGGGGGTACAGAGCAGACGAGGATTACCAAGATGGCTACGAAGATGTTTACAGCTATCACTCACACCTGGGTGAGCTACCTACTGTGTGTGTTTGTGTGTGTGTTTTAAAACCACTGTTTGTCACGTTTAGTGGAAGCATCACCATGAGCTACAAGTGATGTATCTATAGAAAAGCAGTAATAGTGTATCTATAACAGAGGTAATAGTGTATATAACAGAGGTAATAGTGAATCTATTATTATAGTGATGTATCTATAACAGAGGTAATAGATACAGTATTATCTATAACAGAGGTAATAGTGAATCTATTATAATAGTGATGTATCTATTATCTATAACAGAGGTAATAGATACACTATTATCTATAACAGAGGTAATAGTGAATCTATTATAATAGTGATGTATCTATTATCTATAACAGAGGTAATAGATACACTATTATCTATAACATAGGTAATAGTGTATCTACTATCTATAACATAGGTGTGAGCTATCTACTAGCTAGCTATGGAGTGAGCAGCTGTGTAATATGTGTAACAGAGGTGGGAGCTATCTACTTTGCCCTGACATCAGTGCATATTAGATAGTGGGAGGGAGAGACCAGGTGTGTGTTAGTAACAGGTGTGAAGACAAGTCTGCTTGTCTTTAAGCATCAAGCTAGCTTCACTCATATTGTAGTGTGTGTTTGTGTGTGCTTGCTAGGGCTGGGTACCGTTTGTTCACATTTGATCCTCCTCTCCTCCTTTCTTGTCTCTCCTCCTCTCCTCCTCTCCTCTCCTCTCCTCTCCTCTCCTCCTCCCCTCCCCTCGTCCTCTGCTGTTCTGCGCAGACTCCGCCCCCCCCCTTCATGGAGGCTCACATCTGCAGCATCGCTCGCCCGCTGCTCTCTCTCTCTCTCTCTCTCTCTCTCTCTTTCTCTCTCTATCTGTTGTCTTTTTAAAATTCTCTCTCTTTTTGTCTCTCTATCCACCCGTCTGTCTGTCTCTCTATCTGTGTGTGTGTGCATGTGTGTGTGTGAGCAGTGAGGCGGTCTCTATGGCGTCTGTGTGAGGGGGGGAGGGGGCTTAACATGATCGCCGTGTCGTTTAAATGTCGCTGTCAGATCCTGCGTCGCCTCAACAAAGGTACGCTGTGTGTGTATATGTGTGTGTGTGTGTATATAGGATTCATTCATCTGAAAGCTGCGTGCATGTTCTTATTCTATAGAAACCCCTGTTATATGTGATCTAAATCTACTATAGATATATGTCAACTAGAGGCTATAGATGCACCTATTATAGATATATGGCAACTAGACTAGATACATAATAACTACAGACTAGATATGCCTAGTATAGATATTTGACAGCTAGAGACCAGATCTAGTATAGATACATGATAACTAGATTTTCCAGCAGCATCAGGTTTATCGACAATGTTAATTGTTTGTATTGCTAATGGATGGTTTGAAACATCACTATGATTACTATTAATATACATACTACATACCTATTATAACTGCTGCTAGTAATAATAATAGTATTACTATAATCACAATTAATCAATATAAGCACAAGGTACATCAACATGACAAGAAGAGAAATATGTTTTAATGTGTCTGTGTCTCTAACTAGCAGTAGACATTTCTAGTTTTTATTTAGCAGCAGTTATACACTTAGATAAGTGAGTAAATGTTTACTTTACACAGAAATACTGCAACTAGTTACTTTAATAATCATTTACTAATTTTCCTTTCCTATTTTTTAAAAATGTTTAAATAATATCTGAAAGTATATTGTGTGTGTGTGGTCTATTTTCAGAACTGTTATCCTCAGTAGAAACCTGGTAAAATAGAATAGAATAGAATAGATAAATAGTAGCAATGCCCTGTAGCCATAACGATAGCTGTGTTAGAACAGATGTCACTTTGGACACATTTTGTCCACAAGTCCTAACCTAACCTGAGGCTGTCTGGTTGGGACTGACAGGACGGGTCAAAGATGATTGCTTGCAATCCAGACACAATGCTGCACCAGGGGCCGAATCTGACGGCTGGTTTTACCCCATTCTGGCACGACTACATGTCTCCCTGCAGACGAAACTGGAAACATTCATAATAATAATATAAATGTATAGTAATATTAATATTGATAATAATGATAATATAACTGTGTGATAATATTAATATTAACAATACTCCTAATAATATATCAGCTTAGTAATATTAATAATCATAATCATAATAATATATATAAGTATGGTATTTTTAATAATAATATGAATGTGTGTCTTTTAGATGACGGGCCGTACACTAAACACCCAGTGGGGTCGCGACCTCCAGATGGAACGCTGG
>JAOEHI010049075.1:0-5000 GCA_025447815.1 Percopsis transmontana | reverse complement strand
TGTGTGCTAATGTGTGTTTTATTATGTATACGTAAAGCACACACAGACAGACGGATAGACAGACACTAAACAATAGTTAACCTACCTAGTGTAACAATATAGAGTCCCGACACGGTGTGATGCGTAAGGAATGGGTGAGGAGGGATCGGAAGAGAGGGAAAAGGGAAAAAAAGTCATTGATGAAGCGTTTGGTCTGGGTTTTTTTTTTTTAGGTGTCTTTGAAGAAAATTGAGTCCAAGTTCATATCACACCAGACTTTAGAGATAGTGGGGGGTGGGCTGAGGCACTGATGAAAGTGGCTGGAGGAGGGATGGGAATGGAGGGATCTGTGTTATGGTGAGGGAAAGGAAAGAGTGGAAGGGGAGGTGAGAAGGGGGGGGGGGGGATTCAAATTCAAAACCACCCCCGCTCCTGTACCTCATACGCTCACAGATAGAGGAAATTGTACACCAGGTAGATGGAAAAATAGATGAGCAGGCAAATGACGGACAGAGCGACCATGTGAAAGGATGAAGCACCTCCCAGCACCGCGATGAGGAACAGGAAGAATATAAAACGAAAGAAAAAATTGAATACTCCAAAGCCTTCCGTTTTTGCTCTGTTTAGTGGGGCGAGGGGGGCTTTCGATTATAATCCCCCCTCTCTCTCTCTCTCTCTCTCTGTCACGCTTTTTGTAACTGCTCCTTCTTCTTCTGCATCTTCTCTCCTTGGCAAGGCAGGGTGCCACCTTCCCCTTTTGGATGAGCTGTAACCCTTCGCCAACACAACCGCGCCTTGATGCTACCCCCGAGATAGAGTGTGTGGAACTGTCTGGCGCACAGAGCGCTCAACACAACTCAAACCGGCCTCCCTCAACTCTCCTCCCCTTCCTCTACCAGAGAAGAGAGAGAGAGAGAGAGAGAGAGAGAGAGAGAGAGAGAGAGAGAATGTCCATAGGGATGCTACTACAGTCAAGTAAGCCTGCTGCAACAATTGTCAAGAACATAGCCTATAAAGAAAGCAAGAGCACCCTCTGTTGTTTATTTCATGAAGAACTCAGTGCTTATTTTACAAAGCCTGCCAGCCCATTAGTGAAATGTGTATTGGAAATTGGAAGTTTCTTGATTATTTATTAACCAATTCTTAACTTTATATTAGGTTGTGTTATTTATCATATAATATTTTATCTGGAAAAGTCGCGTCTTCTAAGGGCGCCACTTTTCAGGACAGTAAGCCAGAAATAGGTAATTAAGTTAACAGTCAAATAAGTAAGTTGTTAGCTAGTAGGTACGTACGTCACGAACGGGGCTAGTTGTGAGCCGAAAAAGGCTACTAGCCTGATTCATCACCTAAATTAACATTTTGACAAGTACACATAGCCCATAATAACATTTTGAATTTACATACCGTGTTTTGTGGAACTTTTAAGGTTATGGACGAACAAACGTCTACACGAATGAAGAAATCTGGTTGTAGACCTACACGGTATGGGTTAGGCACGAACTGACGACACATCGGCAGGAAATCAACTAGACGATCCTGCCCTTATCAGTTAAGCATCACACATTCAAACTCGTCGTCAACACGTTAGCATTGTTGGCCTTTGTGCAACTGTGACTTTGATAAGTGAGGGAATGATGTAACGAAAGAAAGAAAGAGAAAGAAAACATGTCATTGTGTTTTTTATAATTAAATATATTCAAGTATAAGTCAATTATTACATATTACACATTTACAATTGTTTAAAGCTACTGTAGCCTAATTAATAATACGTTAGGCTACAGTTCAGTATGTTTTTATTTTATTTATTATATAGGCTAGGCTACAATTATATTTGAAACCAATCAAAGAGCTCCACTTAATAATCTACATTACGTAACTACACATTTTTGCACACACATTTATGACACACTGACCTAAAATCTCCTCATTTCTGATGCACCCTGCTGATAATCACAAATCCACCAATCATAAAAAATAATCAAATCTGGGATGTCTAATTGTAATGTCAGATGAGATTTAATGAGTCGATAGGAAATTTGATTTACCTAATTAAACTTTCATGCAAGTTATATTCATAAGGCTTGATACAGTATTCACCGCATAATCCTGTTTCATTTGGCTTTGACCTTTAGTTATAATATGTGATCATTTGTTGAATGTATTTCATGATCAGTTGAAACAAAGCGATCTGATGCACTCGTTTCACCTGCCTGTCTGTCTAATAAATGCTGTTTTCAAGGGATAAATGCTTAAAGCACAGTTAAAGGGATTGTAAAGTTGGCTGAACAGACCTCTAGGGCTGCTGGCAGTGTCTCGACATCTCAAACCTTTCGGGTAGGACAAGATTCTTTATGATTGGTTTATATGAAGAGTGACGTCACAAACCACAACCGCAGTTGCACCACAACACCACCCGCCCTTCAACCTGACAAGTGGTTATCAGCCAGTTATTCCAAACACCTTTCTGTTACCGACCCTTTAAGAAAATGAGCTCACAGGAGAAGATACATTTGATAAGAAAGTGACTTACTTGACTTAAGCATAGTCTATAGTATGATTACAACCATATAGTGGTATTCTAATAACCTCTCATTTAAATTCCCTTGTAGGATGTAATGCATATTAATGCTCATTATAGCCACTTAATTTCATGCTTCCTTTCACAAGGAGCTCTCTGCTGCTGCAGACCTATCAAATAGAAATGCACACTCAAGGAACTCAAGGCTGCTTTATTAATTAGGCTAGTTCATTCGTCAGACAAACACACACACACACACCGTTCACAGATCTTGGCTATATGGAAACGTCATCAGATTCAATTCAGTCATAGATTGGGATGCATTGATCATCTCATGCAGCGCTACATCTCCCTTTGCATAGCGTGCACCAGGTTGTTGACTGTGGCCTCTGAGATGTTTTACCACTTGCTGTGCCAACTTGTTGGCTATTAGTCGGAACTGTAATATGCGCGCCAATCCAGAGCGTTTCAAACGTGGGCGATATCCCTTCGTAAATACGAAGGCCAAGGAATACCGGGGACATTTTCACCTTCAGGGACATGCATTGCTGTCAGGCTGAAACGTGAGGTGATGGCGGCGGCAGGTGGATGTGCCCGACAAGGGGTCTGAGTGAGAATCTTGTTACGGCACGTGGCCGTCGGTGGTTTCAAGCTGTCGATAAAACGCACTCGTCGGTATTGTAACGAATATACGACTCGTGAAAAGTCACCGCAGACATTTTGCGATCGAGCAAACCGAATCTATTTCATCCTCTGTCTGTAGAGCTGGTCCCATTGGTGAAGGAGACGGTTTGCCGGTTGGGAGTGGGCAAACACATGCAGAAATGATTAGTGCTTTGCAGCAGTTAGGTGCCTTGCAATGATCCATAATGAGTGTTAGGAGGTTTTGTATGGAACACAGCTTTCGCAGGAGAAATCGCATTTCAGACAATGAATTGGAAACGGCTGTGATTTATTCAATAAACAGGGTAGGTCTGTTATAATTCTTTAAATGTTTTCATTTTGGTCCATGTGTAGTTTATGGCCCATGTATTCGGCATAGTAGGGAGTGGGATTTAGATTACTAGCACCCTATAAAATGAATATGCTTAATCACATTTTAAATAACAAAAAATGATTATCAACTTGCCAATGTTAGGTTACTTAGGCCTACATGTCGTCTTTGCTCGTGGTTGGGCTGATGAACTTCTCGCAGAACTCGACCAACCCTTTTTAGCAGCATGTACCCCGATGGAAGATAAATAACCTAAATTCCTAAAGTCATAAATTTCCGTCCGAAGGATTAACGTTTATTAACGTTTCCTGGCATAACAACTTTTATGACAATAGTCCTACAGAAATTAGTCTACTATGCGACACGTTAATTAAAATTATAACTGTTAATGAAGAAATCACAGCCGTTTCAGATTCATTGTCTGAAATGCGATTTCTCCTCCGAAGGTTGTGCTCCATACAAAACCTCCTAACACTCATTATGGAGCATTGCGAGGCACCTTACCGCTGCAAAGCACTAATCATTTCTGTATGTGTTTGCCCCCTCTCAAAAAATTAGCAGATTAAGTCTGCATAAGTGAGGCCATAACTAGTCGTGAAGGCAGAAAAAGTTCCACTTCCCCATTGCGTTCATGGGAAAAACCAAAGTTGAAGTGGAATTAAATGCCTTGTTTTTCTGTTTGCCCTTTCCTCTTTTGGTTTTGAAACCGAAAAAACCGCTCCAAAACTTGAGCGTTTCTGTCTTTTTCCCACGTTTTTCCGTTCTGTTTTAACCCTCTATGGTAGGCTACGGTGTTGCCTCTAGATAACATACCCATTTTTTTCCTAGTACACTCCCACCATACATAATGAAATATGATGCAATACTTTAAAAGAGTTGTAGGACCCTAAGGAAACCAATAGCAGTGTTACAATTTGTCACATGACTCTCTGGCACCTATTTTGAATCCTTTTACTGCTGCCTTTGACACATGGTTCAGCTGCCATTTCTCTCTGCACTATACTGCCCTCAAAACATATTTTTATGGCCTTTTTTGACCCTGAACAAATTCAATTCACAATAATAGGTGAGTAAAGTTTCATTGTTAAATGTTTAATGTAATTTATTTGATAATTATATAATGGAAAATAGTCAAAATGCAAATGTTGCCTTGAAGCAACATCATACCATTATGGAATCCCGCTATGCAATTTTTTGGTATTGTGCATTTAGGTTTATATACTGCTCAAAAGCATACCAGTAATCATATTTTTCTCTCATTATTCTACATTAATTAATTCATTATACATTTGATAATGTTGGTTGTAATAACACTAATACAATGTTATTACACTGGGTATTTTAACCGTGCACTTTGGGATACTCTCTGAAGAGTATATGCTTATATTTTACACACAATATTCTTTCATTTAGAGGATGAATGCATCAGTTTTCTATGTTTCCGCAAAGAAGAGGAAGGAAGAAGTAGCACTCCCAGTTGATGGTAGTGAGGATGAATTAGGATTT
>JAOEHI010049064.1:0-20309 GCA_025447815.1 Percopsis transmontana | reverse complement strand
GGGGGGGGGGGGGGGGGGGGGGGGGGGGGGGGGGGGGGGGGGGGGGCCCCCCCCCGGGGGAGCCTGTGTTCTCTTTCTGTTCTTCAGCTCCCTCCTTCTCTCTGCCCCTCCTCTCCATGTAGTGTGTCTCCTCTCAGGGCCAGGTAGCAGGCTTAACACACTCTTTCACAAACCCTGCCGTCTAACGCACACATATACAGTTTTAGCGGCTCAGACAGCACACTCACACACACACACACACTCACACACACACACACACACACACACGCACCTCACCCAGAGGCTGGCTGGTGAAGACAACATGGGCCTGCGCTGCCACTGTGTGTTGTGAGGATGGAGAAGCGAGTGTGCGTGATCCAGACTGACTTCCACCAGTACAGACCCACCATCCACAGCAAGAACCTGGCTCACGTAAGGAAACCTTTTTGCTACCACCTTCTCCCTGTATGTGTCTCTGCTCCTCACCTCTGCCTGTCTTCACTCACGCTTTCCTTTTACATTGTATGCTCCTCGCGTCTCTCTGTGTTCATGCTACTGACGCATACCAGTGGTGTTGACCCTGCTCACTGCAGGCCCACCCCCTGAGACAGAGGTGGTCCGTCTACTTGCTATTCACTATGCAGCCAACAGGGGGTGTCAAGGGGCAACGGTTGTCAGAGTGGGGTTCTGGACCGCCAAGGGGTCGCAAGATGTTTTATTGTCTTGATTGATTTGGTACATGTCTTTGGTATGTACTGTATGTGTATGTTAAGAGAACATTTAAAGGGTTGCACTGTGTTTGCAGAAAAAAGGATCTATTTGCAAGTCGCATATATTGTGTTGATAACTAAAGAGTGCCATATATAATATCTTAAACCACATTGAGAAATTTACACAAGAGAAATGCAAACATTGAAAAAAACTGACAGCAGATGAATCAATCAAATTAAAGGTGGTTCTAAAAATAGATTAATCAAACCTCATAGATTCCTGCATGAGACAGTGGGTGCCTACAAGACATGCTTAAACAAAGATCTGTGCCGTTGTAGATTGCGTGCTTTGTCTACGAGCGTCTGGATCTGGGATGTTATCTCTGTTGTTAGCTCTGAAATGCAAAGCTACGTGACATGCTCTCCTCCCCTGCAGCTCATGGTGGAGCTTTAGATGAACACCGGATCAGGATTTCTCTCTGCGCTGTTCCCCGAGCCTCATTTACATTCAAGACCGAACGGAGAAGGAACTTTCCTCTGCCATTGGTTTCACAGGTGTGTGGGCCAACAGAGAGTGTTGTGATTATCTACGTTGATGTAGGTCTATATCACACCTAAGTGTTTCTCAGGTCAGAGAGAATGCCTCTGCCAGTTTAAGCATGTAAATTGGAGCAGATCAGTGGGGTTTTAAGACAGGGTGTGGGTGGTTGTGTTTATTAGAACACCATGCTTATGTGGTGATCTGGACAACGTTTAAAGCTGCAAGAAAACTTGGTCACAAGATACAACTACCCTTTGTTTCTTTTGACCTTCAAGCAGATAAATTCTTTCCACTTTTTTACACTGTCATTTCAGAAATCACTTTTTGATAAGCCACATAACTTCCCCTGCACTAGAGCATTTCCTGCCACTGTACTAACCGATACACAGACACTTATTGTATCAGCAGATCCCAGGGTTTTCATGTTATGCTGTTCTGTGGAAGACCAATTCCAATTCCAAAACTTTTTGTGCATTATTATACAGTTGGAAGTTTATCCTAAGCATCTTTAATGGTGGTTGAATGTATTACTGTTAGCGCTGTAATCTGAGGCAACACCTGTGATTTAGTTAAAAGAAGAACACTGATGTGTTTGTATCAACAGTAATTGTATGGGTGTAATTACCTGGCAACAGTCACGACTGTTATTAATACAATTTGTAAACCTGCATTTGTTCCCGACCTATGACCTGTCTTTCGCAAGTGAATTATGAGGTACAGACCCTGGCTGATCAAAGGCTGCCTGTGCGCTCTCCCATGACCTGGACTCAGAGTTGAGCCGGAGTCCAGGCCTCCCTACCCTGCTTTCCAATCCTGGAAGTTTTTCACCACATTGCTTCCACACTTTGTTAGCTTGACATTGGAATAGTTGGAAGCAGTGGATGTTGCTGTTCAGATGAGTGGTGCACACAATGATTAGGATAATGACCCGTATTAAAACACTTAAGGACTTGTTAACGGTCCAAGCTGCAACAGGTGTGAATTGGAGTTGAGATGGCACCCAGCTGTTTAAATAAACTATCTATAACTATAAGTTATGTCTACACTGAAGTAAGAATGTCAGGAATGGGGAAAAGGAAATGAACCCAAAGTCTGGAAAAAGTGAGACTCAGACACTCACTCGCACATACACACAAACAGAGCTCTTCATCTAATAGTAAGTCACACATGCCCTTGATTGTTCATTCCGTGACTTTGGGCAGGATCCCTCTCCTTCAAGTCAAAACTCGAACACGTTGCCACACCGTTAATCATACACAGAGACATTGTGCGGTGACAAAGAAAGTAATTAGTGTGAGCTAGCTGCTGCATTCACAACACCCTACGGGGCTTAAGACATTGAGCCCTGCGATCATGCCAAAGGTTAACTCAGTGACGTGTAATATTTTACATGTCCTGCTGTTGGGCCTCCATTGAGTTCTGGAGCGCACAGATTCAGGTCGAGTGTGAGGCTAAATCCTGCGCTGACAGGTAATATGTTGTGTATTTAAGCTAATGAGAGGCAAAGGAAGTTCAGGAGTGTCACGGCGGTTAAAACACACATGCTATGTCTTCCACGGACAAAACGGCAATTACAGGCTAACACTTAAGAAAGATGATTCCCAATTTCCCAATTTCCCCATTTCGCTTCTAGACAGACTGCGTGTCAGCGGTGAAGGGTAAAGTCAACCTTGCGGTTATATTTAGCGAGCTAAGCTAATGACGGTTCTTTTCCAATGGCACAGATCTCGGCGCTCAAGCAGCAACAGGTTCTGTTCTTTGTGTGTTTGTGTGCCAGTGTGAGTATGTGTGCAGGTGCAGGTGTTTGTGTGTGAGTGCGTGTTCGGTCTACACGGCTTACTGTTACATTCTGCCTCTCATTTAAGGCTTAGTGTGGAAAATCAGCTCACATCTGTTTTTCCAGGCAAGGAAACTACAAATTTATTCTTTGAAAGCCAAGGCCAAAATCACTTGTCGGACCCTCTTAGGTGTAGACAGAAAATGAGGGAAGATTGATATACTTTGGCAGAGAGTATGCCGAGTATAAGACAATTTCTTTCTGTGAGACACATTAGTTGTGTTGTACAAGGTCAAGGCCACAGCCCAAGTGAATATTTTGCTATGTTACATGCATTAAAGGTGGATGTTAATGGCCATTACGAGGCTTCGTCACATAAGTTAATGTTATAGGGCAGCCATCTGTTCAGCTAGCTAGAACATTAGCTGCTTACGCTTATAGACAGGGCTGCACAGAAAGGAGTACCATTATTAAACGCTGTGTAAAACACTAATGGAACGTTTGAATGGTGACTCATTCAACATACTATAGGATTATTATTATTAATTACAATTACAATTAGGTATTAGTATTATATTGTAGTATAGTTTATACTATAGCTATACTACCATGTGTGCAGATTTAGTTTTTCCTGCAAAACATTTATATAGGACAAACTCCAATGAGTTCATTAATACGCCTTTGTTTTATCATCAATATTGTTTTTAATTTTTTACAGATAATGAGATGAAGAAAAAACAGGTGATTTCTCTCAGGTTGAGCTGAATTCCTCTGTAAAATCTTGCACATTAGTGCATGACACTGTGTGTATAGAACATTCTCATGTTTACACAGTTCTGACAGGAGGCTGAGGACTTGACAGAGGCCTGCTTAGCCCCCGAGCCTGGCTCTGATGTGGTGGGGTCAGCTGGTGAGGTGTTGAGAGTGTTAACACACACACATCAGCCACCTTACATCACCGCCTGTCGTCACGGATGTATCTATCAAACTTGTGCATTCTGACCTCTGAGTTCTGGTCCTCTGTAACAGGAACTAACCAGAGCTGCTTTCAAAGTTTTACCCCTCTTGCAGTGCCAGACGGGTGGAGCTTACTGCAATATTTAATTAAACAGGTTCCAGGAGCATGAAGCAAACCTGTAACTGTGTGACTGTCTAAGATACTTTGTATTGAGGTAAATTCAAGCTAGTCCAAAGCAAACCATAAAACTGTTAGCAAATGTCATCAGTCTTGTCTGCTAATGCTAGCCCTGTTAATACACTCCATAGTTGACTCACTAAGACAGTATATTGTGTGGCTTGGTACAGTTATTCTCCACATCATGGAGCTGGAGAGACTTGCTTTCCCTACCCAGTACTACGGTAACACATTGAGACACTTTTATATCGTTTTAGGGGAAAAAGATGCTAGGAGGAGGCCCCTGCTTCAAAAAGGGGAGTGTTTATGTTCATGAGTGTCTGCCTATGTGCATGTGCACCCTTATGTGCACCCCACACTATAGGTTCCCGTGTGTTCTTGTTTCTGTATGCGTTCAAGAGCAAATTGCATGGAGGCTGCAGAGGTGTGTGCATGCTTCGTGCACTAGGGATCGAACAGACAGAAGAGGGGGGGGAGTTGACAGTGGTTGGGATGAAGGGGTGTGGTGGGGGGACAGACAGACGTGATAGCCAGCCAGACAGCCTGAAATATCAGGCTCTGTGTGTGTGTGTGTGTGTGTGTGTGTGTTGATTCAGGTTGCGTCTGCGTTGCTGCAGCAGCGCTCAGACCCAGCAGGCAGGCAGGAATGAGAGAGAGAGAGGAGCTGAGGAGAGCCTTAGAGCAGAGTGAGCGTCTGCTGTCCAGGGTGCGAGAGCTGGAGGAACAGAACGCTCTGCTCGGCAGGCAGAGCGACGATGTGGCCGCCAAGTACCGCGCTGTAAGTCTCTATTTTACCTTTAACCCTGCTCCGTCTGCCTTGCGCTCCCTCTCTCCTTTTGTTTCTGTTGAAGATGGAGTCACATGGCCGTTATTCATGATCATTTTTGAATTTCTGCTCGATAAGGAGTTTTGAAAGTGGTCGTTATAGCGGCCATGGGTGGATAGTATTAAGTAGATAATGATACCCTCGAAGATGGGAGAGAGGGAGGTTTAGGGCAGCCAGTCAGTTTCCTGTAGCTCGCTCAAACACTGCGTTCTCTCTGTGGGTTTTAATGCTGTATTACTATTGACCAGTTTCTGGCAGATGTCTTTATTGAGCCTATAATCTAGTGTGTGCTCTGCCTGAAGCAGCCTCCCATCCCCGCAACCTGAGGCAAGCTTTTCATCAATTGGTTTAGTGAGGACAAACTGACACACCCCCTTATTGTTTTGGGGATTAGTTTATTATCTTAGAGGGTCATACATTGGATGTATATGCTCAGTTGTGTAAAGCAATAACTAGCATTCTCATAAGGAAACTGAAACTGAACGTCAATACTTAGGCAATGTGTTTCCATTGTTATCTGTTTTTTATGCGTTTCAGAAAGATTGAGGATAGATGTTTAAGTCATTTCTAAGTGAAATTCCAGATTGAGTTCCACATGAGCGGTTGTCACATTTCTCAAAGTGGTGCGTATTCCATTTTGGAGGGGCGGAGAATTTAGTGTGGCAGGGAGGAAACAGGAGGTAGAGTAAAGCAGTACCAGTGTTTCCCCAGGGATTAAACATTACCGGTGTTGAGTGCCTTAGCAGACCCTTTAGACCAGTGGTTCTCAACTGGTCTAACCTCAGGGCCCACATTTGTCCTTGGTCATTAAGTTGCGACCCAAAAATAACTAATAATAATTTCCGAACCATTATAATTTATTTTACAAAATTTGTGTAGTAATCTACAATGTCTAAATGCACAGCTATGCACCTTTCAAATTAAAAGCGCACCATTGGAAGTTTGGTCAACTTCAAAATAAAAATAAAAATCTGAAAAAAAGTTAGGAGCGCCGAATAGGGGTGTAATTTTTTATTTCACTGTTAACATTAGAACCGCAGACTTTTTTTATAGGGTTGCATCAAAACAGAACGCCAAGCAACGTAACCTATACATTCTTTTGTTCTTAATAATGGCCCATTAAGCCTCCGTCACTACGATGTCGGGAGTTCGCGGGGGTTGGGGCAACGATTCTATTGCCTTCCTATTGTATTCTAAAACTAAACAATGTGAAATAATAAAAAAACTTTTACAAACATAGCGAGGTGTAACTTAAGTGTAATTTCATGGCACTGGATATGCACCCTTTTTCAGTTGCTGAAAACAATGGATTCCACGGATTCAACAAACTATCTTCTTTAGTGTTCTTCTCTTTGGTGTTCCAAATTGTTGTGATTTAGTAAAACCAAGAAAATGTTTCCCCGTTTTTTCTTATTCACCCCCCAGCAAAATCAAGGTATGAACCATGGTTCAAAAATCGAGGTCTGAACCGAACCGTGGATTTGATTCACCGTTACACCCCTAGAGCCGAAGCACACGTCCGCGACCCACTCCACACCAGCTCGCAACCCACTTTTGGGTCGGGACCCACCAGCTGAGAAACTTTAGACAGCATTGATGAAACACGCTGTTTGCCAGCCTCCTTTCTGCTCTGTGGCTTTAAAGAGACACTATTTGTGTATTGGACACTGCCCATGTGGCTGAAACCAGCATTACATAAACAAACGTTGTGGTTTGAAATACCCCTCCCCTCCATGAATGTGGAGTGGCTGGCATTCCCCTCTACCCCTCCCCCCCCTCCCCCCAAACACTTTAGTACATGAATCATGTTTCAGATCATCTGGAACCTCAATCGAGGAGTGTTAACATAATGAAGTGCCAGGGTATCTTTAGATGCTTTTAAAAAATAGTGTAGGTTGTTATCTGCAGAGTTGGTTAACGATCAAACACAATCCTTTCTAATTCCAGAAAGTTCCAGTGTAGAGTCTTTTGGGGACACTGATGACTTTCTACAGAGATTCGTTTTGCAGACATTAGAGTATTATTCACCAGGTGTGCGCAGGCTACAGCTGTGTCTTCTTTCCCTTCTTGGATTCGCCAACTATAAATAATAAAGTGAATCTGTGGAGGCAACACATTGGGCAGCATAACTCATGCTCCAGTGTGAAAAGTGACCCCTTGTCAGAGCTATTTAGTGCTGCTGGCTGCAGGAAGCCTTCCAGTTTTCCAGGATGAGTGGGTCCTTTTCCTCATTATTCTGTATTTTGCCGAGGCTGGAGCTGGTGGGAGCTCTGGAGGGGCTCTGCGGGCACACCGCACACATCTGTCATCAGGGGATGATGGATTCCTGTTTCTTAATCACCCATAATATGTAGCTGCCCTGCAAGGTCAGCACTGTGTGTGTGTGTGTGTGTGTGTGTGTGTTTGTGTGTGTTTGTGAGATTTTTATGTTCTCCCATTCTGGATTGTACCAATATCCAAGCCCCTCCACTTCACCTACCAACAACAACAACAACACAATCACCAATGAGGTGTTTTCAGGTTTCAGTCAAGATGTGTGACTGTAAGCAACGCAAAGTGCTCTGTTTACCCCTAAATTACTGCTAATGGGAACTAAATATGTAGCACTCCTTCAGAGCAGTCCAGATAGCCCAGCTGTGCATGTGGAAAAACTTTCAGTTTGATCTGGATGTCTTCTGGAGCTTCTGGGGCCCAAGACAACCTCTGGGACAAAGGCATGGCAGAGAGACAGAGAGACAGAGAGAGAGAGACTGAGAGAGAGAGAAAATTATGGGAAATAAGGTTTAGGAATAGGGTAATGAAGAATAATGGATGTGTGAAGACTATGTTCCATCCTCACAATAAAGCTTGCCTATTTGAATATGGCAAGCTTTATAGTGAAGGTCTGACAGTAGAAAAACAACCGGAGTCATAAAAGCCTCAACCTTTTCTTTATTCCAGTATCAGCTGTCTTCTCACAACTGCCAATTAAATGCCAGGCTTTATGAGCCCACCTTTTGAGCATGCGTTTCTCAATGTAGATCACATTACAGAGTCCCTAATAACTGTCCTGCGTGATTTGTTTTCAGTTGAAAATCAGGTCTCTTCATGAATGGACACTATAAAATCACTTACTGCATATTTAAAATTCACTTCTACCCCTGGGGTTTTAAAAAACTTTTTGGTTTGAAACTCAAACACCTGAGTGGTGAGTGACCTGCACTCAGCTCTAATCCTAGGAGCTCCTAGGCTCACACTGTTCTCTAACCCTCCCCTGAGCTCCTACATTTTTGTGTTAAAAACCTAAACAATGAGCTGGCGGCACTATAACACAGATGCAATCGAGGAGTGTACAATATTTTACTATAACCTTACTAGTTTTTTATTCCATTGTCTAATTGTTTCAAGGACTGGGTGCGAGAACACTAAATGCACTAATATCAGATGTAAACCAAATGTCTCAAACAACCTACAATCAACAACTGAATTTAAAATAGACAATACAAACAATGAAAAACCTCAATTATGGTTGTGTAAAGACATTCAGGATGTAACTAAAAGTCGTTTGTTTGGGCTCTAAGCCCTGGATGGTAGAAGGTTTACGTTTAAATCAGACCCATATCTGATGTCTAGCAAGTTTATTTTCTGATACGACAGTGTTGGTGTTTGAACTGAATGAGATTTACTTTTTGCGAGGGTGTCTGGGCATGCTGTGTGTCCAATGTCTGTGCTTCATGTGGGAGTTATACTGGACAGCCATGAAGCGACTCTTCTGTCCCGCCTGTCCACTCAAGAATTCACACAGACCACACTGAAAATAACACCAATAGAATTGGATTCTCAGGACATTTGGTTTTTCTGTGGTTGGTGGCCTTCCCCAGGCCAGTGGCATTGGCAGAATGCTTATCCTCCCCTCACATACAGTAACTATGTCAAGTTCTTTTCATTTTATACACTGCTGTTTTAGCCTTAGGTCATTTTCAAAAGGTTTAGATTGAATTTCCACAGATTCATTATGGCCCTTTTAGTTTACATTAACCACTATTTGGGGCAGGATATTCTAGTGGTCTAGGTGTTGGACTCTCTGCTGGAAGGTTGAAGGTCCTTGAACAAGCCTAATCTGCTCTATGTAATAGCACCATGTAATTGTCAGACGCTTTGGATGAAAGCATCTGCTAAATGACCTAATTGTAATTTTTCAAGTGCATTAAATATTTTGGGGCTAAAAATGTGACAATTCTCTCTTTCTCACACAAACACACAATTCTGATATCTAGTCTTCCTATTGGACGAAGTTATGTGCCTGAGCCAATCAGTGAGAGTGGTAGGGCTGAGTAGCTCACAACCGATTGGCAGAGCATAACTAACGTTTTTCTAGGTGTTTCTTTGTATTGTAAGATATTTTTGTGCGTACATAAAGAATTGTAAATCAATTCAAAACAGACCTCAAAATCGAAATTCAGGTCGAATCATGAAATCATTTCATCCCTTTTAAATGTTTTGGTGGCATCTACGAACATTCAACACCCTACTATAATGCATTACACCTGATGTTAACCCAAGATATGGAATGCTTAGTCTAGGCTCTGCGCTACCTTATTCAACATATTCAGCTGCTCTTCAATCTAAAACACAATATGCCCCGTTGTTCTCACTGAGATGAATGCCCTGGCATTGTGGGGTCTATGTGGGCGTGGGCACGGAGGACCTTTATACCAGTAATAATGTAGACAGAGAGAAGGGACATTCTTGTCTTTTGTGTGGTGCAGCAGAGTGGCTTTGATGCCTTAGCAAGCTGATTTCTGCATGGGACGGACACAATGTATGCTTTTCCTACCACCTGACATTCTACACCGACCTCCATCCCGCGGGGGAAACCTGCTGATCCCCGGGCCACCGGGCAGACACCTGTTTGAGGAGGAGGGTAACAGAGGAGGGTGTGGCACGAGAGAGGCTGGACAGTCGCTGGCTGTGTGGTGTTATTCTGCATGACGTAGGCAAAGCTGGAGAGGAGGTGAGAGAGTCGAGCCAAGAATGTTGGGATCCCAGCGTGAGCATATCACAAGGCGTTGAACGGTTAATGGAGAGAAGTGAAAGGAAAAAAGAGAAATACTGTGAGAAACCGGTTGACAGATTTAGGAGTCCGTGGGAGGCACAAAGGTAGCGGTGTTGCGGAGCTGTGAGCGTACAGCCGCTGAGGGAATGTTTGGGAGGAACCTCTGTGAGTGAATAACAAAGGAAGCTCACCTGGAACAAGCAGAACAGCTGTCAGCCAGGCACAGGAAGCGCCATAGAGATCTCTGAGCAAACGGTGCATTTGAAGTGTGCAAAACCAAGACTGTCGGAAGGGAATGTCAGCGAGGCACAGGCAGCGGTGCCACTCCCTCTCTAACGGGTCGGAGGAGGCCAGTGGAAACCAGGTGGAGCTGGTACCGGAACCAGAACCAGAGGAACTGGACTGGGATGGCTTTAGCACCACACTGGAGCACAGATTAGCAGCTGTAGGTAACTCTTCTCATACAAGTGTGTGTTTTGTGTTTGTGTCACTAGTAGGCTACCTGTCGTCACCGGTTGAAGGCTGAGAGAGCTGTAGGCCAGGCAGAATGTAAAGCAGGAACGTTATTGAGGTGGCTGATAAAAGAAACAGGGAATGAGCAAGGCTAAGCACTTTTATGGATTTATATCTCACAAATGGCCTCATATATTAGCTCATACCAAATGCCATCCCCATGATGGCTGTTGCTTAAGTAAATAGGTGATAGCAGGCCAACTAAGCCTTTTCGCCCTTTATGGATGTTGACATTATCTGCTGTTAGAACGTGCTTATCAAGTCCATGCTATACGTCACAGCGATGCTGTGCTTATATATATCAAAGAAAGGACTAGCTAAAAAGACATGTATTAGCTCTTACTTGAGAACTTCCAACTTGTGGGACAGTGGCTTGTGGTAAGAGCTCCTTCATATCACCTCACTGTCTATCTTTCTTTCACTTGGTTTTTAACAGCTTCTTTTTAAAATTCTGCTTATATGCAAATTCAACTAATTTTAGCGTTGACTGCAGTCAAATTCTTTCTTTCTTTCTTTCTTTCTTTCTTTCTTTCTTTCTTTCTTTCTCAAAAACAAAAACTACCTTACCCTATGAGCACTAGTGACCTCTCCTCTGTGTGTTTCCAGGAGCAGGAGAGTGCCCAGGCTTCAGAGCAGCGCTGCGCCCAGCTGGAGAAAGCTCAGCGTGGGCTGGAGCTGCAGGTGTCCGGCCTGTCTGAGCGTCTGGAGGAGGAAGAGGAGTGCTCCACCCAGCTGGCCCTGCACAGGGATAGGCTGGAGGCCGAATGCGGCAGCCTCAGACGAGACCTAGACGACCTGGAAAGAGCTCTGATGGCCACGGAGAGGGACAAGCAGGTAGACTATTGGAGGACAGTGTTTTTGTAGCCTGGCCAGGATCCTAACATTCAGTAAAGTACAACAAAAATTATATTATTATATAATATATAGGTCTAATCAATGCTATAATATAAATAAATAATAAACGAATACAATGAGTGTATTTTATTAATATATAATAATAATAAAATATAGCAAACAATACATACAGTAAATACTGTAGTGACTAAATAATACAAATAAATAAGAAATATTTCAAAATCATCTCACTGCAATTGCATTTTGCAACCTGTTGGGGGGTTCCCTGATTTGGGAACCACTGTTATAAGATACTGTTATAGGGCCCTACCTTACACCCGGCGTGGAGCGGCGTCGAGCGTCTTTGCTAGTTTCAGAGTTATCCACGTTGTTTAAATAGCAAGTGCACTTACGCCCATCTGAGCGCCCATGGGCGTGTTGGTCTTAAAATGAGGTGTGGTCAGGTGCATTGTTGGTGCATTGCTATCTCCAGGCAGCGGAAAGCGATTGCGCGATTGACCAACAAAAACCTGGTCTGAAGTCAATTATTTTTATTTTATTTATTTTAAGTGGCATTATCAAGATAGTAGGCTAATATGCGCCCTACATAGACGGGTGCACAACACCCGTACACTACTTGTTACACACACAGGGACACGCAGCAGCACACAAACATGCTAAGGATTTAAAAATAAAAAGATTACAATGTGAAAGATTAATATTGTGTACATCAAGATATTTAAAAAAATACATGTCGTAATGGGTAGTCATAATATTTTATCAGGGATTGGAATCCTGCTGTAGATGGTCTGCCTGCGCACTTTCACTTTCACACTTTCTTACTAGTTTGCAAATCATCCATTATAATAGCAATGCACCAAGGTGCTAGCACACCTGGCTTTTAAAGCCGTTAAACTAGCAAAAGTGGATTTGGACACACCCTAAATGCACTTCCACCATTCACTTTAGACCCTGCGCTTGGATTGTTAAAATAGGGCCATTAGGTGTTTTACTTAGGGTTTTATCTAAATGCATTTAGATAAAAAATGATACTTAGCAGCAACACATTGGACAGTAGAAGAGCATTGCTTTAATGTTACAAATAGGTCATTTAGCAGACACTTTTATCCAAAGCGACTTTTACAATTACCTGGTGCTATTACATGGAGCAGGGAGGGGTTAGGCATCTTGCTCAAGGATGCTTACAGGGAGTCCAACACCTAGACTTCTAGACTATCCTGCCCCTGTGATGTGATTCTGTTGCTCTCTTGAGCTGTTTTTGTGTAGCAGAGACAATTTGTGGGCAATTTTCTGTTTACTGTGCTTACTTATAAGAGGATGGGGTCATACGAAGAAATTTTAAAATACAATTAATAAATGGTCTTAGAAATGGAAGCATATGGGTAGGTTTTTTTAACACATGCCTTTGGTGAAGCATTGTCTCCTGCCTGTAGACATTATCAGACAGAGGCTGCAGACACCTACAGCTATTTGTTTATCTATATAAATGGGGTGTATTAAAGGATTAAGATGCAATCTTTGTTCAGGAATGCTTAAGGAATGTTCTGTTTTCACAAGAGTGCACATATCAATGTAAGAGTATTGTGTTCAGTGGTGCAGTGCTCTAGCCGTACCACTGCGTTTTAATACGGTACATTCTTTAGCACCTGATACAATTTCACCTGGTGCTCTTTGGAAGCTAAATATGCTGTCATGTCCCCTAGAAATATGGCTAATTGTTCCCCTTATGTGGTATGTGTGAATAATCTGTGCAGTTGATGCAGCAAGATAGGGCTTGTCTGGTGGCAAAGCTGACAAGGCCTCAAAGAGGAGATACTGTATGTCCTTATGTCTAACCTACTGTATGTGATGTTTGTTGTCATAGCAATTATTATGGGCGGACAGGATGTGTTTGATCTAATGGAGCAAACATCTTGAAAGGAAATCCATTCATTTTGCCGTCCGTAATGGAATATCATCAAAGCGTTTTAACCAACAGTTCCCCTTTTCCATTCATTTTCAAGAATATTTGTACTTGGCAAACCAGTTCCTGCTGTGGTGAACTCATCAATATAGTGTTCATCTTTGTGTTTTTCTCTCTCCATTCCACTGGCTCACATTTGCAATCTGTGGTCTTACAGAGTCTCAACCGTCCACACTTGTCTCATTAAGGCCTGATGTCTTCGATCGGGACCAGAAAGCCACATGCATATACAATGCTTTGATGTCTCCATATGGACGAGAGACAGAATAATGCCATGTGTTTGGGCCTAAAGGGAGATAATTGTTTTATGGTGTGGTTGCAAAGCCATTCAGATTGGAGCACTGTTTTCACATTTGTCGTGGATTTCTCTTCAAAAGGAAAACATTGAACACAGCCATATCAGGAAATAATCTCACATATGAGAAGGAATTAAAATATAGCTCTATATACGTATATTATTGAATGAAATGATGTATCGCATCCAAGAACCCCAGCTAATTTTTTATATTTGACAAACACATGTGCATGTAGCTGTAGGAGGAGGGGTAGAGAATGGTGCAAGCCTAGGCGCACATGATGGGGAGTCGTAGAGAAGAGCCACTTAGCTATTAGGTACGGGAGGGGCTACATCCGAGTTTCAAACTGAAACCGCAACGTTTTTGTAACCCTAGGTTCAACCATATTCGTAATTCTGGACAAATGCTGCATCTTCACTCCCTGATCTTGCGATTTAATAGTCTCTCTCTCTCTCTTTCTCTCTCTGTCTTACGTCTGCTCTCTGGCCCCTCCTCTGTAGTCGTCAGACGGTGAGGTGCAGAGGCTGTCTGAAGAGCTGGCTTGTAGGGAGGAGGTGGTTCACAAACTGCAGAAAGAGAAGGAACACCTAGTGGAGCTCAGCCAGGTAGGACAACCATCACCCCCGGACTGCTGGCACAGGTCAAAGGTCATGGTAATGGATTTAGGGCTTTGGTCATGGTCTGATATACAACTGGAATACGCTCATGAGCTTAGGCACATAATTGCAGGCTGTGTTTAGGATGTTCTTGTAAAGTATATATATATATATATGTATATTGTAAAGTATTCATGTTGCACGCAGCTGTAATGTAGCATTGGGGTTTTTGCAGTTTCATGTTCAAGTTATTGATACATTTGTCTGTTATTTGTTTGGAACAATGTCTTTCCTGCTGCAACAGAGAGTGAAATAAAGCTCCATTTGGTCTGTTTAGGCCTGCCAAAACTGGCACGTTTGATAAATGTGCTTCCCATACACCCACACACACACACACACACACACACACACCTGGTGTGTTTCCAAGAGCACATTGAGAAACTAAAGAAGTGCCAAACTCTTATGACGTCTTCATACACGCTCTATGGCAGCTATAAAAGGCCCTGCTCAATAATGTTTCCTAGATGCTTTGACCCACAGTAGCCGTCTGGTTCTCAGCATAACACTTTAAAATCAAGCCTAATTATCTTCATAGCATTTTTTGAATGTGGCTACAGTTGTGGATTGTGAAGTAAACATTGAGAAGATTGTTACACACCAAGATGGGACCAAACTTCTCAAATGTTAATTTAATGGTATTGAAATGATAGCAGCTGGTTCATCATGCCGTTCTGCTAGACCAGCTGAACTCTTTTTTTATTCCCATTGAGTACATCTCTGATCATTTGGACTGAACAGTCAATGACTCTTGACATTTTCTCAGAACCAAAACAAAAGGACTTGAATCTTCAGATCCAATATGGCTGACAGATGGCCACGGGGCAATGCAGGATTAGTGGTTCTGGGACACATGCAGCCCAGGCTCAGTGGTCTTGTCTCACCCCAACAGCAGGCCATCGTGGACCTGCAGAGTGAAGAGGAGAAGCTGAAGTTCCTGAACAAGGAGAAAGCAAGGCTGCAGATCAAAGCAGAAAATGTATGTTTCATTTCTGTTACATAGGTCATCTTTAAAGGGGTCATATCATGTAAGGATTGTGCCAATCAGCCAATCAGGGCTGGGCTTTCTTTAAATATATTACCATCTCCAATGTCCGCTCACCAATAGCAGACCGTTTAGGCCAAATGTCCTAGAGATCTGTTAATGGCCTAAAACCTTTGAATACATTTTTGGTCAAATTAACTACAACATCGAACTAATCCGCAGTATAGTGATATCATACTATAGCATCCAGTAGTATTTTAGTGAGTGTTTTGTATTGACGTAAATGCATTTTAAGCGGTTTCTTGTGATCAGCTGGAGTACCAGCTGGAGCAGGAGAGGCACCAGTGTAGTGAGCTGGAGAAGAGCAAGAGGAAGCTGGAGGGAGACAGCAAGTCGACCCTGGAGAGTCTAGGAGACATGGAGAAGATAAAGGGCGGTCTGGAAGAGCTCCACAAAAAGTCAGTCCACCAAGGAGCTCAGTACTGTCAAAACCCAACACTAGGGATATCAAGGAATATATAGAATATATTATGTATCTATCTCGTATCACTTAATTAAGGTACACTTTATTGTGTTTTATCCCCCTAGATATCCACCATAGCTCACTGTTAGGGCTCTAGTTTCTGGTTGGCACAAGGCCGGTGGTAGCGCTAACGTAGAAGTAATGACAATTTAGTTGGGCGCAAGGTGGTTTTTCTCTCGCCTGGGTTTGCTCATTTCCCAGCTCGCCATAACGTCGCTGCGCCGAAGTGGCCGTGGGGCACAGTAGAGGGTGTGGCAGTCAAAGTCAGCTGGCGCACTGCTAGTTTGGGGTAAAATAAAACCAAATATTGTGCTAGCATCTCTGCCTGCTCAGACCATGTCTTGATGTAGGGATGTGTCACAGTTTCCGGGCTTTAGGAGAAGGTGCATACCTATCCAAAATCACACACGCCACTTTCGTGTATGTTATGTGATCTATTTCGTGAATAATTTAACTAATGACTACTGTCATTAACCTTTTTAATCACAAAACAAAGTATATGCACGTGTATCATGGTGGATTATTAGATGTGCCATATTTGAAAACTTGGCGAATGTGCACTTCCCAAACAAGGACATCATTTTTGACCGGGAGTTTCCTACCGGGAGAAGCTTTCTACCGGTCTGGACGCCGTCGATTACGAAATTGGCAGTTCACTGAGACAGAGAGTGCGCAGCTGTTAAAGGGAATGAGAGGAGCTGGTTTGATTGGCCGTAATTGAAGACAGCCCCCACTGATCATTTATTCACTCTAATCCAACCCTTTTACAACTGCACCGCAGTTGCGCCCGCTTACCGCCGTCCCAAAATGTGCAAAAAAGTTTTGGCCACACCTTACATCAATTTGCACCGTGGACTTGCGCCTTGCGCCTCCGCTTGCACCTTGCGGGGAGGGGTAGAAAGACATTCAGGTGTGAAAGGGGCATGCACTCTCAAAGGGCAACTGTGTACACAAATCAAGTGATTCTCTAGGAATGTTTCCCATAAATGTAGGATTCAGAAATTAAGTGAAACAGCTAAGAAAGACAGAAAGGAACTCACATTTCTATATACTGTAATATAGGCCTACCACTTGTATCCCCTCGACACCAGTGAGTGTAAAGAAATGACACCCTGACGGCCAACTAACATAAAAGCAGTTGACGTTTTGATGTGATGTTCTCGACTTGAAGCGGAAGAGCTTGCATGCCAGCAAGCACTATAACATAATATCTGTGCAAAGTCCCCTCATCTACAGCAGAGCTGAGGGGCCCTAGAGGTTTTCACCAACGTCCCAACATGTTGCCATCTGCCTTTAGTAATATGAGAGTTAACGGTGTCGTATATGAACCACTTTGGCTTGAGGCAAGAGCTAACAGTCAGGGAGAACACATCTGTGTGTTCTTACACATGACTGATACCCAGCAAGCGCACCACATTAACGTCTCTGTTCAAAAATCTAATTTCATGACATCAGCGGCCCTTTGCCTCACTTCAAACCCTAGTGAAAGCTGTGACTCACACTGTTGCTAACATGCTCTGTTGTCTCAAACATGCCCGATAGGCGAAGACAGCGCCCGATGAGAGCTGCAGATGAAATCTGTCAGTCAACTGGGTTCAATCCTTTCTCCCTCCCTCTTTCACCTCTCTCTCTCTCTCTCTCTAAAGGAAAGACCTGGAGATAAGCACCATCAGCACCCGGCTGGAAGCAGAAGAGGCCCTTAACATCGGCCTACAGCGGCAGAGCAAAGAGCTGCAGGTTACACGCTTACGCTGTTTGTGTGTGTGGAATTATAACATTCTGTGTGCACGTATGGTTAGAGGGACATTGCGGGGGGGTGGGGGTGGGGGGGTCTCTGAATGGGGCGGGTCATGGGTTTAAGGAATCTGGAAAGGAGTGCATTCCTACCTATCAACACAGCTGCTGGGCCCTGCAGTGTGATTGGCTCGGGGATTTCACAGCTCCCTGCCTGATGGTTACCCCCCTTTTTTCTCTGACACACACGCACACACAAACACACACACTGATAACCATCTTTTCCTCCCCCTGATGTTGTGGAATGGGGGGGGGGGGTACTTGGAGGCCACACTCATCTTTTATACAGTTAACCCTTTATAATCCATAGAGACAGGGACAGACTCACTATCACTACATTCTCACTTTCTGGTGCCCATTGTGAAAAATTTCAACCAAACGGGACTTACAGGCGCTGCTCAATGCTTGAATAAGCAGCTGTGCTCAGCGTTTGATCCATGTTCCCCCTAAAAGCAGTGGTTCATATTCAAAACACTTTTGCTACGCATTAAAATATCATTGATTTTGCATGAAATTCTTGAATAAGCTGGTGATCCCCCCCCAAAAGCATTTTGCTTAGAGGTCCTAACACATACTGCGCTATCAGACTGATGTCCTATCATGGCTGGCATTACCCATAAATATTACATTGTGAAATAAGTCGCACTTTTTTGGCATTTTAAATGTATTGAAAAAAGCATTTGATTCCAATGGGAGACTCTACCACTGCCGTGGGGTTTTACTGTAGATCTCACTGTCATCTATGAGATAGGATCAGACCAGACTAAGAGCTTCTATCTGTGTCACTGATGCTTTGCTGGAGATAATGGCTTCTGTCTGTCAACCAGGTTTTGTTAGGGTGAAGAGGATGAGACACAACAGAAAGAAAGCGAGAGAGATTGTTGTTTTCTGATTAAACTCTTTGGAAGAGAGAGTGTTTGCAGCGTTACTCTGTCGACGGGTTTGTCGACAGTTTTCATCCAGAGGTTTCTTAGGTCGAAAAAAATAAAGAGTATCTTTGTGTGTCCGCTGTTTCTCATTTGAGGACTGAAAGGCGATCCGTGCGTCTGTGAGATGGGACATGTTTTCCCGTTTACTGCCGCTCTGGCATTCTCCCTATCTCACACAATGAAGCCTTTATGTATGTGCCTGTGCGTGTGTGCGCTTTTGTTGGACTGGAGCTGCTCTCCTCCTACTGATAAAGATGCAGGTGGACTCTGACGCTGAACATGGAGCCAGCTGATTGGACGGCCCCGCTTGTCTGTTGCCCACTCACGTCTGCTTTTCATAAAGGTCACATGAATACATCCCCATACTGAGCGCACATTGTACTTGTATGGTGGAATCACTTGCATAGCTTTTAGTAGTTTAACTTTTAGTATGAAGCTGCCTTCCTCTGCGTAGCGCACTGTAATCCAGAGGAGTCGGGCTCAAGGGAGCATGTGGGGGGATTGTAAGCCCGCTGGCTAGTTACTGTCATGGAGGTGACGGCCACAGTACTTTATGGTTTTATGGCATGGTCATAACACAGTGATGCACTGCCACAGCGCTGTAAAGGGCCAGTCCTGATTTCACAAGTCAAGTTAAGATTCTTGCTATCTTTTTACCAAAGATGTCTGGCATGAATTGAAACACAACTTTGTTTGGGGGAGGGTTGAGGACGGTGTGCCCCTATGAGCTCTGTAGGGGGAGGAGTAGAGGGGAATGCCAGTTTCAACCATTTCATCCATTCCAGACACAAAGCTAGTAATGTCCCTTTAATGTGTCTCGTTTAATGTGCACTTCCTCCTGCATGCAAACGGCATCAGAAACAATTTAGTTCCACTGATCGGACCTGTCCTATAAGACCTACAAGAGCTTAAACACTCTCAGCGTCCGGCAAGTGGATCCAGCAGTGTATGGCTGGGGTACAGTGCCATCTGAAGGCATTTATAAGAACAAAGGGTTCAGATTCCAAAACCATTGGAACAAGGAAAGAGGAGGATTATGTGAGCATATGTGTACAGTATGGTGGGAGTGTGTCAACAGGGGGTCTGAATGACCTGTGTTTGATGCGTCAGGCAGGACTGTGATCTGCTTGTGAGAGCCAACAGCGTTTCTAATCAGCTGAACCAAGCTCTTGTTGAGAGCGGGGAGGGGAAAAGGTGGGGATGGGGGGCGCACACAGGATATAACTGCCCACGCCGGCGAATATCCCTTCAGACACAAGCGCAGAGACATGGGCCATAAATCAACATCTGATTGCAATTTTTGGACAATTATTATGGTTTCTGAGAGCAGTGGAAAAACAGAAAGCTAAACCTTTAAGCACATACAATTACAGAGATCAAGCCGTGCAACCATCCTTAACAATGAGGGGCACACTTTGTTATTTCCCCCCAAAGAATGCTGATAAAATGAAAATCGCACTGAGAAGATATTGGAAGATTGCTGAAGACAGAATAAACGCTTTTCAAATGAGCACAGGCGAAACAAATCTGTATCTGTTATTGAATATAGTTTGAATTGATCTAATTGGTGATTTTAAAAGTGATGGGATGTAAATGTCTTTACACTGTACAGGGGCTGTGTTTCCCCTGCCACAATATTTATTTTGAGGCTGGATTGAGGTTGTTTGGAAAGTGGGAATCTAACAAGAAACAGATATGTTGGGTGGGGGCGCTGAGTGTGTGTGTGTGTGTGTGTGTGTGTGTGTGTGTGTGTCATCTTTTTAAACAGACCTCCGTCTGTTTTGACTAATTTCCT